>CAODLS010130634.1:0-11909 GCA_948243855.1 Flueggea neowawraea | reverse complement strand
TTAAACTATAGTAAAAAAATAGAAAGAATTTGAAAAATATAATTGTAAAAAATAACTTTGAGAAATATAGAAAATGTAATTGCAATAATAAAATATATAAATAATTAATAAGAGCAATTTAGAGCAAAATAATTTTTTGAGAGAGAAGAAATAGTGTGAAATTGGTAGGAATATGGTAGGGGTATTTATAAGGTTGAAAAAAAAAAGGAAATGGCGGTTCAAACAGCCGGTTCGATGGTTTTTAAAGGGGATAGAATCGGAACCTAAATCGTAACCGTTCGATTTTGATCAGCCAATTCCGGTTCCGATTCTGGTTTTGACTAGTTCAGTTTTGGTTCGATTTGTCGATTCCGGTTTGAAATTTACATTTCTAAGTGCAGCAAAGTTGGCAGCAAATTAGGCTAATCTAATTGCCATAGATGTGATTGGTAGGGAGTTGAGGTCCTTGCCTATAAATTGGCCATCTTTGCCGTCACTCGTGTGTGCCACAGAACCCCATTTTGGGAGAGCCAACTAGAAGCCAATTTTGAGAACAAAATTTGTATTCTCCCACTTGTGATCTCTGCAGAAAAATAAGTGTGCTTTGTGAGGTGTAATTTTGTCGGTGGTGTGAGTTAATATTCTTTCAAGAATATTTTGTGGGATCGGGTGTAAATGGGATTTGGGTTTGAGTGTTGTCTTCGTTCGTATTTTTTTTAATTGAATTTGTATTTGTTTGCTTTATATAGTGGATTTTTTAATAAGTTATAATGGATTTGTTGCTTGTCCTTTACTCGTAAACGTAAATTTAAAAGTAGAACCATGTAAATTTGTGTGATTATTTTTCTATTTTGACATCACTATTTAAATTATTGGGACCGTTGATTGATTCCTCCGATCACTAACAATACCAATTACATGTACATTTCTCCGTGGCTTTGTAGGATTAATAAGTAATTGGCACCAACATATCAAAATTTCTAATACAAACACTTACTTTTGGTTGTTTGGTTTTCATAAATTTGTATGGTAGATGATAGACATAGACAAAAACAAACATGTTTATTAGTTGTTAATCTTTTCATAAATAATAAACAAATGAAGAGATAAATACATTTTTTTTAAAAATACTATATATTATATGCTGTTACTCTCGAATCCTAAACATGTGAAATGGAAGTAGAGGTGGGAAATGTGTATGAATTCGTTTTATATTAAAAAGGTGTATGGTATTTTTGTTAATAAAAAAAACTACTTTTTGTATACTGATCAACACATTCTGTGTTCCCCTATCCCCCTCGTTGTTGACGTAATTAAATAAGTTTATATATATATTTTTGGTTTAGCGAAAAAACCAAGTAGATATTTTTACATAAAAATAACTGCAATGCAATCATTACTATACCATATTTGTAAAACCCCTCACCTCTTCCATTTCTTAAATCTCTTTTCATCGTTTAACGTATTAACTGTATTTAAATCATTAAATTTAATTAAAATATTATTATTAGATCTCAACTTTCAAAATAGGTAAAATATATAAATTTAAGATTTATTTAATAAAGAATAATACATAATATATGTTGTATTTTTATATAATTATTTTTATTAAAAGATGTATTATCACTTTATTTTTTTTACTAATCACTCATATCAATCATTACAAAACATACAAAACTTATAAAATCTTTTACTCTTTCCAAACACGCCCTTAAAAGCACCATAAGTCTATTATTTTTACTAGATTTGAATTTTTCTTTTCTCTTTTTCATGAAGAAGAAACTCATTTTTTTGCCACGAAAATTTATTTTATTTCAATGTAATACATCACAATTGTATAAAATTTGAAAATATGCTGTAGATTGATATTTCAATGTAAGTGAGCTGATGATTCTTCTAAATCCTTTTCATAATAGCGAATTCAACTGCCAATAAGTTTGAGGGTTTATGTGGTTTGAGGGTTTATCTCTGTTCTCATGGATTTTGTCCATGAGTTTGTCAGGTTTCTGTCCCTTTTTGTGCCTCTTGCAGTAGGCTTGTTCATGGTTGGTTGTGGATGGTGGTGGACGACGGCTTCCTTGGCATGGCTGGTGGTGGTTGGCTGCTGATGGGGGACAACTGCTTCGTTGGTGGATGGTCCCAATCTGGTGGTTGACGGCTCCACGAACTCACGCACATTATATCTAGCCTTTGTTGTTGCTTTGTTATTTCTAGTGTGATGTTAGATTTTTATTGTTGTATTTATTTCAACCTATTGTGTTATTCGATATGTGCTTGTTGTTACAGATTTTTCGGCTGTTACTGCTGTTAACTTAGCCTGACCTTTGGATTATTGCCGTCAACTTACTGTATTGTCCAATTCAACGTGTGTAATGGCTCTATGTATTAGATTTTCACACAATGATATCTAGTTTCAGATAAAAAAAATTCAACTGCCAATTTTGAATCTTGCTGGACAATGATGGTCTGACATTCTTCTTCCAATTATACCCAATAATACAAGTAGATAACAAAAAATTCGGATAAAAAAAAAGAGAAAACAAAAATTGGACACAATTTTGCAATGGCATTTTCTGGAACACGATCTCCCTGGTTGGCTAATTGTAAGAGACTAATAATTATATTAAATCTGTTTATCTCTCTCTACTCTACACTTTTTTTCTCCATTTTTCTCTCTTATTATAAGTTTCCCCCCCCTCTAATTTGTCTAAAGCAATGTGTGTATGTTCAATGTCCGTATTTTTTTAAAATTTTTTTTCTTATTATCACAGCCAATCAGGATTTAAAAAAAACAATTCAGGTAGAAGATAAAATGCTGGAAAAATTGCCTTATCTGTCACTATTGGGAATTTAAAAAAAAATGCTGTGGGAAAAAAATTGCTAAAGTGTATTTGGGAAAAACAAAATTGGTAGGGAGCAAATAAAAGTAAGTTTTTTTAAAGTGTTGAAATTCCAACTTAAAAATCTCAGATGAAATAAGGTATCATTTACCCAGCCATCAAACACTAATACAGATATAGAGACTGCAAAAGTGCAACCCTCGCATAGTATCTACAGTAGCCTGACAAAGATTACTAGAGATTGAATGAATGAATAGAGATCGTAATTAAGCTGCTTTGTGGCAGACAAACGTGGATCTTCACTGCAACTTTTCTCATCTTTCTTTTCTTTTCTTTTTTCTGTCACAATTCTTCTCGGTCTTATAAGAGCGAGACGGACATCACATCACATCACATCAAATTCAATCAATTATTTCAACTCTGTGTGATTTTTTTCTAATAGTTGTGAATATTTAAATTCTTTTACTTTTATGGTGCAGCATTTCTATACGCAGGTGCAAGGGGACAAAAAGTATATTTAATAGAGGGAGAAAAAGAGGAATTAGGCTGCTCAGATCGCGGTTAAGATCTCGTTTTAGAATTTAACTGTTGATATAGAGACGTTTTATTATATCTCTATGTTGTAGCCCGTTCTTTAGATGTTTTAGGTGTTTAGATGTGTTAGGTGTGAGGCTCATTGATCTCGCGCCTGACATACATATTTTTTTAAACAAAATTTAACAGTTGAATCGTTTTGATCAAACGGTCAGATTTATTCTAATAAATTAAAATAAAATTGTATTTAGTGAAAATTTTAATAAGTGTTCCGTAGAACTCTTAAAATAGTCTTTAATTTATAAATAAAAAATTTGAAAAATTAAAAACTAAAATTTTTAATAAAATAATAATAAAAATGTTAAACAAACGTTTTACAAGACGATTTTAGAGACTATAAATTATAAATAATCCTAAAAAAGGAAAAAGAAAAACCCCAACCCCGACCTTCCATCTCCGTCTCTATATAAGGCTCATTAGGAAGCTTTTTCTCCTCCACTTTACACCAATAAAAACCCAAATAAGCATAATGCCACTCCAAAGTAAACTGAACCCACTTGCTCCCGAGTTCCGCCCGTCTACTCTCACCACCGCCTCCCACCACCCGCCTCCACAAAACCACCATCTCTACTACTATTTTCGTTTTCGTCCTCTTAGTTTCTTCCTTCCACACAATCTTTATAACCCTCCTCCTGCTGCTGCTACTGCTACTACTACTACTCCCTTCTTACCAACCCCCAATTACTGCTATGTCACCACTTCCACTTCTCATGACATGGCTCCTTCTTGTCGTCCTCCGTCATCTCCGCCGCCGCCCGTAAAGACGGAGCAAACTTCTGAGCAGCAAACCCACTTGGATACAACCGCTCGAACGAGAGGTGGTTACCGCACGAGGAGGGGTTATAGGCGTGGTGGCTTTGTTCCTCGTCGTGTCAGGCAGCCGTGGAGGGCGGCTCCGGCAACGGTGAGTACAGTGAAGGGAAACGGCGGCGGAATTAGCGGTCGTGATAGAGGGACTATAAGGGTTCGTTGCATCGTTCGAGACGGTAAAGAAGAAGTCTTGAAACTGGAACCAGATGACTCGAGCACAACTGTTATGATCAAAAACATTCCAAGCAGATACACGTATGATCATCGCATAAATATTCATTTCAGTTTCTTTCTGTGTTTGTTGATTGTTTCCGCCAATCTTTTTAGCTGTTTTTCATGTGGGTTTGTTGCTGTTTTAAAATAGGTTTGTTTAGGCTAAAAGTTTGGTACCTCTTCTGTTCTTTTTACAATCTTCATTCTGTTTGTTTTTTCATGTGGGTTTCTGTTTCTGAAATGGGTTTCAATCTTAACTTTTAGTGTTTTTTCAAGTGGGTCTCTGTTCTTGAAAAGGGTTTCGATCTTTTTATTTTTATTTATTTTTTGTGTTTTATCATGTGGGTTTCTTTTTTTGAAATGGGTTTGTTAAAGTTGAAACTTTGGTTGGTGCTTCTACTTCTCTTCATTTTGCCCCCTTGATTGTGAAATGGGTCGGTCTGACAATTTTCTCCCAATCATTTTGTGAAATTATGTCCAGTCATGAATTGCTGATGGAATTTTTGGATAAGAACTGCATGACAATGAACGATGAAGCTTGGTTCCGACTCTACTGAAAAGTTTGTATCGGCCTATGACTTCTTGTATCTGCCTGTGGATTTTGAGTGAGTATATATAGTCGGTGCTTGCTTGCTTGATCTCGTATCTTTTTGCATTTAACATGGCTTATTTATGGAAGGAAAACAAAAGCATTTAATAATATTGAAGTGGTGGTGTCTTTCTTTTTGTGTATTGTTTACAGGAAAAAAGCGAAGGGTATGCCTTCGTGAACTTCACAGACCCTAAGGCGGATTGTAACGGGCTAAGAACGAGGTTACAGTTCTTAGCTAATGCGTTCCGGTCCGGTAGTCCATTCTCCTGCGGGAGGACGGATTATATGTGTCAGACGCGGGATTCATTGGCCCGATGCTTAACATTTACTTTTTTTAAAAATATATATATTTAAATCTGACCGTTGGTCAAATTTACTTCAACGGTAATATTACCGTTGGAATATCGTTAGTGGTCGAAAAATTATTCGTTTGGTCCCTAATGACTAATTTTACCCATTTTTCTATAAATAATCCTCTAAACACATTTTTTCTATAATTTTTTCATTTTAAACACCAATTTTTCTCCCTTAAATTCTCTCAATTCTTAAAATTACTTTTAAAATATTTTTTTCAATGGATCCTAATAATTTTTCTGATTATTTTTTAAATAACAAAAAAAAACAATGTAAAATTTTACATTTGCAAATATTCTTATTTTATGTTGACAATGAGTATAAAAAAAATCGAGATAATTTCAATTAATATATTTGGAATGATCCTGCTGAAGAAGAGATGCTGAAATTAGTACAATAAATCATATTACATGAATTCTTTAGCCGACGTCATGAAAAAAGACTAAGATGTTATATTAACCGAGACCTCGTGGGTGGTCACGAACTGTTAGTTCATGACTATTTTTCTGAAAATTTCACTTACAATGATGATATTTTTCGGCATAGATTTTGTATGACGACGAATTTATTTTTATGGATCGTGGAGGCTGTTAGAAATCACTCCAACTATTTTTGTCAAATCTTTTGATGTGATTAATTTCCTTAGTCTTTCGCCACTTCAAAAATGCACGGTTGCAATATGACAATTGACATATGATTGTTTTGGTGATTTATTTGATGAATATTTACTTCTCGGTGAGTCTACTGTCAACTATTGTTTGAAGAATTTTTACCAGTGCGTCGTAGAAGTTTTTGGTAGCAGATATTTGAGAAAACTGACCACTGTCAATGTTTTCACACAATGCACAAAGAACAACACGACTTTTCAGGGATGTTCGAGAGCGTTGATTGTATGCACTGGGCATGGCAGAATTGTCCAACGGGCTGGAAATGGCAATATACACGAGGTGACCATGGACATTCTACGATTACACTGGAGGCTGCGACCAACGCAGATCTATTGATTTGACGCATATTATACGGTGACGGACTCTAACAACGATATCAATGTCTTGAACCAATCGCCTATCTTTAACGATGTATTAACAGGAAGAACGCCTACAGTTGAATACATCGTGAATGGTACGACCTACAACCAATGGTATTATTTGAGAGACAGAATATATCCTGAATGGGTTACATTTGTTAAAATATTTACTTAGTCGGGGGATAAAAAACAAGTTTATTCAAATAAAGGCATGAGTCGGTTAGAAAGAACGTCGAAAGAGCCTTCAGGGTGTTCTAGGCAAGATGGACGATTATACGAGAACCTGCATGTTTGTACTAAAGGCATCATGTGACAAATATAATGTACGCGTATATCATATTACACAACATGATCGTTGAAGACGAAGGCAACGCTGTACAAACTGGACAGGAGAATGAGACGATCATCAAACGAATGCATCATAAGGAGGTCAATCCGACTTTTCAATGTATATCCAAATGTTCATCGATATTCGTGATCGTGAGCAACATTATCTTCTCCTAGCGGATTTAGTAGAGTATCTATAGAATAATCGTGAAGAATAATATCGAATTTTATTTTCATGTAATATTATTTTATTTTAAGAAATTATGAATTTGATTTTAATGTATTTTTTATTTTAATGTAATATTTTTATTTAATAAATTATTTTTATTTGAGTAAATATTTTTTATTTTAATAAAATTAAAGTAGAAAGTATTAAATGAAATAGTAGATAAAAATTAAGAGATTAAAATTAAATTTTATTCAATAAAAAATTGAGTAAATATTATGTGCGACTCTTACTGAAATTTTGAATTATTAATGAAGAAACTGATAAATTAAAAATTAAAAATTTTAATAAAATAATATTAAAAATACTAAGTACCGTCATTTCAAAAATTTACGGTTACAAGAAGCCTAAAGCTGCTTGGAGGTTTTTTGAGACTAGCAATGGTCAATCATGCCGGTGTGTTTCAGCCCAGCTCGAGACGGCTCTGCAGGACAGGGTGAAGCAAACAACAGTGGGAAATCGTGTTTGATAACTTCGAAATCTAGCCTTCCTTATCTCCTGTGCTTAGATTTGGTGGGTACCCATCACTTACTTTTCAGTTCCTGTCATGTCGTGCTCTGTTCGATAGAGTTTAGTTCGTTGGTTTTGGCGTTGTTGTAGTTGAGTTGAAGAAGTTGTAGTTTAGGTTCTGTTGGTGTTAGGGTATGTACAGGAGGTGGGTGCAGATGGTCGCATGAGAGGGTGGAGTTTGGCCACCTGGGATCCTGAAACATTGGAGAAGGGCTGGGTGGTCCAGATGGACGGCTCTGATTTAGTTTACCAGTGGTCGTAGTAATATAGTGTCAGTTTAGAGATCTAGAAGAGGAAATAAGTCAGTTTAGAATGTTGTTGTGTTGTGTCCTTGTCTGGAAATGCTTGTGTCCTTGTCTGGAAATGCAATTGTCTCTTCTACAGAATGGAATTAATGCTCGGCCGACAAATATTGACAATGTTCCTGTATTGGAGATTTAGATTTTTCTGTGATTGGAATAATATCTTAGTCCTGAACTCAATTTGTTACTGGATATCATGAAATTGTTTTGTGCACTTTAATTTTGCTTCTATTTACATGTTTAGATCTCTTCAATTAACTGGAACTAGACAATTTAATTGAGTAGATTGCTGGTTTTTATAGTATAGATTAATTCTACATTTGGAGAGTTTTTCTCATCATGTGAGGTGATAATTTTTTTCTCCTTTCTGCAACTAATCAACCAAATCTGCAATCTGTTATTTTTAATCCATCAGGTAAGTTTTCCCAATCAAGTACCTGCGATATTACAGGTATATATATGTCATTAAGGGTAAGGCTGAGTATAATTTGATTGTTTGATCTTACAAAATAGTAGTTTTTCTAGTTTATTTTGTGTTAGTGGTCTCTTGAAAGAAACCATACTTCTTAATATTTGAGTCACTAGCATGAAGGAAAACGAGTTAAAAATATTTGCTATATTTAGTTTGAAAAAACATTTTTTTTATTTTTGGTTTTCAGTTTTGTTTCTATTTTCTGAAAACTAAAAAATTTCAGAAAAATATGTTTATTTTTGAAAATTAAAAATAATTTTTTTTTATAGAAAACAAGAGCAGAGGAGGTACATTTTTTTAAAGTGTGTTTTGGACAGAGATTGAATGCAAAACTTTGCTTTGCATAAAAATTATTTTTATAATAATTTTTTTATTTTTTCATCTTTATTTTTATTTTTTTGAAAAAACCAATGTGAGCTATTTGCTGTAACACTGAGGCTGGTGATATATTATGCATGGAAAATATGCTTCTTGGATTCTGGGTACATGCGGATGGAACCAACTTCCCAAATACTTTTTACTTCATTTTTTTAGTCTTTTATTTAGACAATTTTTCCAAACTTTTACGCCCTAGTGGAATTCTACGTTAAGTTTTTAAGTCTGGGAAGCTCTCTTAATTCATTTGACAAAGGAGTACCTAAAATGATATATTTTTTATATTTACCGTGTGTGTGTGTTTTATTGTTGTTTCTTTTTCCGGGGGCGGGTGTGCAAAAGAAGAATAATTTTATTAATCAAATTGACATTAATTCTAACCGTAATTGAAAACATTTGTGAAAATTTTTTATTCTTTGAACTGTGTGAAGAGTTTATTTTGGGTAGAAAAATTTAGTATATTACATTTTATTTCTACAAAAATGTCTTTTTTTTTTACTTTTTGATTATGAAATCTGTAAGATTTACTTAGGCTACATACTAACATGTTATGAATGATATATTTAACAGGAACAATGTGTGTAAAATATAAGAATTAAATATAATTTTAATAATTATGTTATACGAAATATTATATGCTCAAATGTTTAATTGCAAAATCTAATATAATAATTTTCAATATATTTACTTTTATGGTATCACTTAAATTGACCCCTGCAAACATTTAAACTTGGTTCTTTCATCAACTCAAAGTAAATAGAACTGACCATTTACGTCACTAGGTTGAATTCAAAAACGGAAGTATAAACTTGAAGTATTAGAGTTTGGTAAATTGGGTAGTAAATAATATATCTAGAGTAAATTGACAAATTTAGTAAATCACAAGATATTAACACATACCTCTTTTGAGGATTATAATATGATTCAATAATAATATAAAATTTTGATGTGCCAAAACTAAACCCCTCCCACAATAATAATAAAGATACGGTAGTTATTTTCTTTTCTTTGTTTTTTTTACCGAAGTTATGGTCGTTATTTTCGATAATTTGTGATAATGTCCCTTAAAAAGGTTGGTAAACTCTTAGCGTTTTACGTTAATGTAATTGACTTAGAGCAAATCTAACAATGTTCTTATCATCCTCCTAAATATATTATATTATATTACTTTCTCATTTTTTGATAATGAACTCACTGAGACATCGTAAAATCGAAATGTTAATAAAATATTAATATAATGAATCCTAAACTAGGATGTTGTTGGACTTGCTCTTAACTCAACTGATATAAACTAATTGTGTGTATTATACAAGTGTTCCAAACAAGCTAAATATATGTTTGTTTGGCCACCATTCAATAGCATATGTTATACTTTAATTTCTTTAAAGATATTTTAATGTGTAAATGTCATTGTTGTCTTCACTTACTGTTATTTTTTAATTATAGTATAATTTTTCGGAAAAGGATAAAATTAGTATTCACCTTGTTTCGTATAAGGCAAGATAACTTGCATCACCTAACCTTTTATTTTTACTATTTTAACATACTTAATATGCTATATACACAACATGACGTGCCAAACAAACCGTAAGTGTTGAGAAACTGAAGTAATCTGTTTTACCGAGGAACTCTCTTGGAATTGATTTCGTTGCATGCTACAATCATACAAAATATATTTAACACTTCCAACCATTAAAGTCTGCCGACCCTACCAAGGTTGCCATGGAAAACATGGTAACATGAACTCGTAGTATGAGCAGAAACTCCATTTTAGTTGTCTTGCCATTCTGATATATCTTCTAAAGGATACCAGCATGTTATTCTTGGTGGTCAATATTGAAGAAATATGAAGTTTGAAAGCCATCCAAGGGTTAATCATCTATTAGCATGATAGTATGCCATAAACAAGCTGGATTCATCTTACATTACAATTTCACTGTCATATGCTTTATCAAGCTATCATTTATAAACCCAATATGGTCCACTAAGAATCATAGCTCGTGAAGCATTCTGTTCTCTGACTCTACCATGTTGAGAAATATCAGGGGAAAGTGCATAACCAATCTTGGAGATCTATAGCAGAAGAAACCAAAGAAATTGAACAAGTCATAAGTCCAGGCTAAATACCACTGTCAGGGACCATTTTGTACAGACAGATATTAAATAAATGACAATATGTAACAACACTTGGTGTCATTTAAAAGTAAAAAAATTTACATCAATTCTGTTTCCTCCTCAAAGTACTCTATATTTCCATCAATTTCTCAGTAAAGATACCCACTTGCATGATAGTGATAATGAGTTCAAAATAAAAGGAAGAGGGAGGATAATATAAAAGGGAAGAATTAAAGCAGGATCACTTGTATCCATGACATTCAAACACAAAGATATGCCCACATTTACCAAACCCTCTCACCCCTTCAAGCTCCCTCTCAACATTGACAAAATAAATAAAACCTACTTTCCCACATATCTCAAGTATCTTTGGATCTCAGGCTCGATTTCATCTGCGCAACAGATAAATGTAATGGGGAAAGTAATGAAACGGGACTGACCAGATGCGCCTCTCCGAATTGTAGGCTGCCGACTAAATTGTACCATGCAAGTCATGAATGCTTAGTCAGGCATTTTACCATTTGGTGAATGCATGGACAACAAAAGCTTACCCTACTCAAAGAAATGACGGAACCACCATTGGTGCTATTTCTGATAATGGATAACTTACTGATAAATTTCCTGCCAAAGAAGGATACAAGATATGAACACATGTGACTAGTGCTATGACGTTTTTCCTTTAGGTTTTGGTGACGGGTAAGGCTGGTTATAAGGAGAAGCCCTCGGATCGCTTATACTGGATAAGCTCCTCAATGGTTGTCCATTCCTTGTTACAAATCCTCCTCCATGCGTTCTGATGCCACCTTTTGTATTTGCGTTTGACTTGTCACGATCAGCTTGCATGGTTTGAAAGTAATAGGAAGAGCTGGCCATATCCTTCAAGTTCAGCAAAGGTTTTAGAGTCTCAACAACTTCACTCATCCGTGGTCTCGCTTTGGGATCACGGCTAAGACATTGGGAAGCCAGTTGGATGGCTTTCTGAGCACCTTTAATTGAAAAGTGACCTTCCAGGCGAGGATCTAATAACCTGTAGAACCTTCTCTTGTCCCCAAAATGTGGTCTAGCCCATTCCACAAGATTGTGTTCCCCATTTGGTCGATTTTTATCCATGGATCTTCTGCCAGTCAGCATTTCAAGTAAAACTACTCCAAAGCTGTAGACATCACTCTTTGA
>CAODLS010130599.1:0-17094 GCA_948243855.1 Flueggea neowawraea | reverse complement strand
CCCGGGGGAGTCTCCGACGCTCAAATTAGTAGCGATTTTGGCAGAGTGTAAGTATATGTGGAGAGTATTGCATACCTCGATAAGTGACCACCAACGACTTAGCGAATAATCTATCTCGTGCATTTATGACAATACTTCTTGGGGTTCACTTGTGATACGACTTAGCGAATAATATATCTCGTGCTTTCATGACAATACCTCTTAGGGTTTCATTTGCCACACATCTTAGCACTTTATCATTAGTCAACGCCTGATTGCCCACAGGCTTGATGACTATATGCGATGTTTAATTTTTCATTGTGTGTGTTCTACAATGATCGTTCGGTTTTCCGCAAGTTTCGTGCTCCATTGCCACATTGTAGTCTATCTTTTAATCACATGGTGAGAGCTCGGTTTCCCGCATGCTTTTCTACTCACATATTTATTACGTGAGAGCCCGATTTGTCGCAAGCTTTTCTACTCACGATTTCTTACGTGAGTACCAAATTTCTCGCAAGCTTTTATACTCACGATTTTATTGTTTGTCATGTGAGAGCCCAATTACTCGCAAGCTTTTCAACTCACGATTTAGTTTTTTTGTCGCATGCTCTTGGTGAGAGCTTGAGTTTTAACAAGCATTTCTACTCATGCAACTTTAGCAGCCTCTAATTCTTTACCGCACGCATGGATGGTGAGAGCTCGATTTCTCGCAAGCCTTTTCTACTCATCCTCTGTTTTACCGGTTTCAAGATGGTTCGTTGTGTGTTGACGGTGAGGAACCAATGTTCAGGCTTGCAACACATTCAGTTACTTTTGGTTACATAATCCCGTTTTTCTACAGGCCCTTTCATGTTTGTGTGGCTAAGCACCGAGTTCTCCTATTCTCTTACTAGAAAGGATGATTATTATGCATAAGAGATTGACATAAACATGTTATTTGCTCAAAAAAACAAGTTAAACAAAGAAAGACTAATATAAACTTGAAAAATTCAACTTTTACCACCATTAATAGTATACTCAAGGGGCAAAGCTTGTCGTTCTGAGTGGCATCATGCCTAGCTGGTCTTATGTTGATCACCTCATCGATCATCATTCCTCATTTATTGCTTTGTTTCATTGCTCAGCTCTCTTTGCAATGCTTCATCATAGACAAACCAGTCCGAGTGCTCTTTCCGAATCAAGGTCTCAATACGATTCTTCAGTTCTCGAAACTTGTTCGTAGAGTATCCATTCTCGTCATGGTATTGGTGGTAAGAGTCCTCGTTCCTGCAGAGGAAATGAGTCCAGATCCTTCAATTTCTACCAATATCGTTGACCTCGACTCGCTCAATAGTGTTTACTTCTCGACGCAGGGCTAAAGAGTGTTTTAGAGTCTTTGACTTCTCCTTATTCTCATTCAACTAATCTTGTGTTTCTCTTTCCTTCCACTTCTTCTCATTGTACTCTTTGTCCTTACTATCTTTAGGACTTTAGCTTACAAAATTTATTTATTAGCACGCACAAAGAGGTCGACCAATGTTCTTGGCGACTCTTGTAGCTGCTCTTATCGTGTCTCCTGCAACATTGTTGCTGTTGCAACACTTGGTTGCAAATCATGAACCTTAAGAGTTGCATTTTTTAATCTATCAACATTCTACCAAAAAATATTCTTCTCATTCTACCTAATGCTCAGCATGTTCGTAGCATTATTTTTCCTCTTATTGTTGATGATGAAGGCGTTGATGAACTCTTTCTTCAGCTGGTCGAAGTAAGAGAGTGAAGCCTCCTTTAGTCCATTAAACCGTGAACGAGCATGATCATTCAATGTTATTGGGAACACTCGACACATGATGGCGTCCTCCATCTATGGAGCATCATAATGGCTTCGTAGTTCTGGATGTGCTCGTATGAGTATTTCTTTCCTGATAAAGTAGGTAGTTGAGGCATCTTAAATTTTGGGGAAAGTGGTTTTCCCATGACCTCATTGGTGAATGAGACTTTGGCTCTCTGTTGCTCATTCTCCACGGGAACCAACTTTTTTTGCTCGAGAACCTCTTCGATCATCTTTCTCACGCATGCCATCTATCGTGCATTCATCGTGGATGGGTGCTCCACTTCAGCCTTCTTTGGAGGAGCCCTCAGCTTTCCTTTGCAAGTACTCTCCACCACTTCGGGATGGTTATCCAACCTGATCTTAGCACGAACTTCGGGCACCGGGGTGTTGACGTGCTCTTGTACAGGCAAAGGATTTCAATGTTCAGGAACATGAGAGAGTTGATGACTTTGCTGCGGAGCATCACGCCTTTTTGATACTCCTCCTCTCTGAGCACTTTGGGCGTAAGCACTCAATGCGAGTGGAAGTTGTGCCTGAGAAAGTAACTGCTGAAACAAGGTTGCCATCTCGCTTAAGGCTTTCTGTTTCTCCTTATTTTGTCTCCTTAGCGCCTTATAGTTAGCAAGTGGAAAGGTTGGGACGGCCATTCCCGAGACTCTCGCTCCAGCACCAACTCTCTGTGCATTGTCCTCAGGATGTCCGGCTTGGCTTGGAGGCATTTGTATCATGATGGATGAGTTGGTGGTGTCTGTAAACTTCTTCTTAAATGTCGACAAACAAGGCTTTTCTTTCAAGTTCCCACAGGCGACGCCAATTATTGTTGCCTCAGAAAATGAACAACAATAATGAAGAAAACTCGAACACTTGGGAATCGTGAACGTCATCTCGAGACCTGAAAACACAGAACACGATGAGGTGGGGATGCTCCCCGGGGGAGTCTCCAACGCTCAAATTAGTAGCGATTTTGACAGAGTGTAAGTATATATAGGGAGTATTGCATACCTCAACAAATGACCACCAACGTCTATTTATAGTAGTGGGTTGATAAAAGAACATTAACATCTCAAAACGTTCATCATAATGACTATAACGTTTCGGTTACGATATTAAACATATTAAGTGGGTTTTATTACCCATGTCATATTAATTGCAACAACAATTGTACTAAAATGCAAATTCGGTATCTTTGTTTTCTTAAGCATCAAATCTTCAACTTTATTGATATCTATCTTCTACACTCTTTTCATTTAAGGCATGAAGCTATTCACTCTAACAACATCATTTTGTGTCTGAAATACCATTAATCAAATTAACAAAAAAAATTGGAAGAATAATACTACATACATCACGATGAAAAATAACGAGCCATATGTGAAATTTCCAAACAATCCTTCAAAACAAAGCAAGAATAAACCGCAACCATTGTAAATTAATAATAGACTAACCCTCTCAATTCTTTTGAAATCCTTCAAACCTGCACATGAATCAGTTTTAGGCTTGCTATTTGGTAGCCAAAAGTTCAGATCTCAACTCTAAAAATCAAAGATTTCCATTTCAAGTTTGCTCACAGTTGCCAATTTTCTCATGTCAAATTCATATCTCTAAACAGATTTTTCAAAACTTATGCTAACGGAAAATTTATTTGATAATCTCTCGTTATAATATTCATTCATTATCTGCGTAAGCATACAAGATCAAATCACAACAGGGAGCGGCTTCCATAGGCTGCCTGAACAGGAGGAAGCAGCGGGTTCTTGCCGGTAGCAAGTGTGAGTGGTCACTCATGCTGCTCCTTCGCCTATGGCCAGCATATTCGATATCCAACATATTATAACTTTTAAAAATACGTGTAATGCTCTTTACATTTATACTATACGATATATTTAATTTACCGAATTTGTGATTTACTACTCTTAATTAACCGAAATTAAGTTCAGAAGCATTTACCTGTGAAAGGCATTCGCGTTCCTGTATATAGGACCCTGAGGGACATACTCAGGATCCTGATGGATTGATGTCATATTCCGGACTCGAGCAGCCTCTCTTATGGAAGATCTGACTCTAGCCAAACTTGCTTCCACTTTCTCCAACTTACTGTATATATTGACCGTCTTTTTCTTTGAATCAACATTATTGTCTTTGAGGTCAAGTTTATCCTTCTTTTGTCCCTAAAATTTAACAAAATGGCATTAGGCCAAGGTCAAAATGAACAATCATGAAATTGATAATAAATGTTAATTTGACATCGTTAAAATTTAAACTCTAAAAGTGATTCCAGTACCACTAGGCCAGCGGAAACCAATTCTTACCACTTGAGTTTGTAATGGAATCGAGGTTGTATTGGAATCATCAGACAGAGATATTGAAAGCAGGGCCTTCTTCAGGTGAAAAAGAAGTTAAGAATCCAACTCGCCATGTTGATGTAGAAGGCAATGAAGACCAAGAAGACCCTTCAGGGCCAACTAGAAGAACAAGTAGTGATATTACAACAACGAAAAGTACCAAAACTGAAGTATACCCTAGTGATGATAAAGAGGAAAGTGTCCTGTTACAACTATGCCTCATGTCTCTCAGCTCTTTTAGAGGTAACTTTTGTTGTTGTCAAATCAAACCCACTACTACAATTATGTAAGATGTTTGGATTCATTTCTCGATGTATAGTTATTCTTTGCTGCAAGTCAAGAATTATTCTCCACACAGAAATGTGTATTTTTTAACCAGAAAGTGTTGCGTTTTGCGGCTACATAGAGCCCTTTTGACATGTTCATAATGCAGTGATTCCTTAAAGTTCAAGTATCCTTGTTACCTTCAACCTGACTCTGCTCTTTTTAATCTAACGAGATCTTGACACAAATGGACCAAGTGGTTACGAACGCCTCAAAATTGTATCATATAAGAATTTTAGAAAAGACATCTTTCTCTAATTTTCATAATGCAGTACTGCAATTTGTGGTCTATTAAGTCGGCTCCATGGTAAGCCACAAAAATCACCATCTTCACTTCATTATAAAACAATTTCAACTGCCTTCCAGTTCATTATCTTCTCAATTCTTCCTATTCAATTAATTAGTCGCTTTCTGTTTACTTGTCTGTCCATTTTAATGTTCAAACAATCACTAATATTTAGCATATCTTCTATGCAGAACTCAATTTGATCTTGTTTTTGTAGTTTCGATCTTGTTCCAAGCTTTCTATCCTGATGGTTTAAACATCTTCCAAAGATAAAGAGCCTAATCTCTCACTACCTCTGAGAATGGATAACAAAAATACGTCATACTTGTATTTGATGAAACCTAAGTATTAAAACCATCATTTATTCTTCAAGTTATAATGGAAAACATTATGATCGTCATCAATAGCAAGCGTTACAGATGTCCACTCATTAACTCATCTTCCTATAAATAGACATGAGGGACAACATCTCAAGGGGGGTTTATTCTCTACACATACTTATACTTTGTCAAAATCTTTACTGACTTAAGCGTCGGAGGTTCCCCGGGAGCATCACGACCTCACCATTTCTTGTGTTTTCAGGTCACGAGGCAACGTTCACAATTTTCGAATTCTTCGAGTTTCATAATTATTGTTGTTCATTTTCTGAGGCAACAACAATATTATCTTTTTTATAATAAAATATGTTCCGAACCATAAATTATTTTAATATTTTGCATTACAGTGTTATAGTATGTAAATGCAAAAAGTTATGTGAAAAAAATAAGTCCCTAAGGTTTAGTGTAAGCTCTCATTGCATCTCTAAGTTTTCAAAAGGCTCTTATTCCGTCTTTAAGAGTTAACTCTGTCTATTCAGACTAACATGACGTCAAATGTGATGATGTGGTATATGGGACACATACAAATGTGTTTGTAATGACTGATATTCATCATCTAGTCCCACCTAAAAACGTGTTTATAATAACTCTCAGTGAGACAATATGAGTCTTTTGAAAATTTAAGGACGTATTGAGATATTACACTTAATTTCAGAGATGCTAATGTAATTAATTCAAAAAGATATGAAACGTTTTTAAAAAAATAAGTCAAGTCAACTACGTTTTATCTTGAGCTTGCATAGCTTGAGAGTGTATAAATTCTCAAAACCACAATCTTTTTTGAATTAATACAGGCTCGCAGACCGATTCTTGTTTAATCTTTGCCAATGTTTGCTTTATGCATTTACGCGTTTTACTTTTCTTACGAGTCATTTTATTTGCTTTTCTGAAAATTGAAATTTTAACCATTTGAGAATTGAGGCTTCAATTTGAGAAATTAGTTATCCAGAAGAGAATCAAATTCATTTTGAACCAATAATCAGTTAATTCTTTACTTTAAATAATTTAAATTAGTTCTGCACTTCTCCGTGAATGGTCAATCCTGTAAAATGTGAACTCATCCAAGAGATCAAAAGTTAAAACAAACTAGTTTCTTAAGAGTCTATAGTGGAATTATCACGCCACTTATTACAATCAATTCAAAAAAGTCTGAAACACCAGTACATTACAAACCTGCTGATGAAAACGAAACAGAAGTCCGCTAAACCTCGGGTTTAAGGACTAATAATTTACACACTCAACCAATTGAGCTAAACTAAATTACATATAAAGTTCCAAGTTTCTTGAATTACTCCCTAATAGAGCCCATCAAACAGCCCCAATTCTGCACCACCATCTCTGTTTTCGCTCTGTTTTTGCCATGACCGGTTACATAATGGAACAGGCGTCTTGGTGTTGACCTTGAAAGACATACTTGAATTCTTCTTTCTTGTCATCTTTTTTCTCTTCTTTCTTTTTTTCCTTCTTCTCTCCGACCGCGCTTACGCTCATTAACTCAGCAGATCCAACGTTCTTCCTCAACAGAGTTGCCAGCACTACTGCATCAACTTCTCCAGTCACCTCTATCTGGTCTTTATCCTTCCCTCCCACAGCCGCCGATTCCACACCTATTAATCATCAATTTATTATTTTCTTCAGTTACCAATTATAGTAGGAATAAGGCAACAAAAAAAAAAGAAGAAAATTGGATTTCTTTTTTGTGTGTGAATGAATAATTTGTTTACCTGAAACCCCAACTGCAATCTTCAAGGCTTTATAGCGGTACCTTTTGCTGCAAAACAAACATGATATAGTTCCAATTTTAGTTCAGGTTGAGCGTTCAATTCTCAATGAAAACAAATACAAAGAGTGAGAATAAGAAATTTGTACCTTCATGGTGATGATGGAGATGAAATCAGTTGGGTAAAACTTAGAAAGTGTATCTGATCTTTAGCGGAAATGAAATTGTGAGGAAATTGAGATGAAAGAGACTCTGAGAATAAAAATATGTTAAAAAATTACGTTAGCATAGTAAATTTTATTGAAGTCTCCTATTACGTTAAATAGTTTTGAAATAAACATTTTTACCCAAAATTAATCGAATACGTCAGCATCACTAATGTGGCATGTGGGACAATATCCAACGTGGCCGGAAAGACGATTTTGCCCTATTCTCAATTTAGTAAAATTAAGTTCAGAAGCATTTACCTGTGAAAGGCATTCGCGTTCCTGTATATGGGACCCCGAGGGACATAGTCAGGATCCTGATGAATTGATGTCATGTTCCGGACTCGAGCAGCCTCTCTAATGGAAGATCGGACTCTAGCCAAACTTGCTTCCATTTTCTCTAACTTACTGTATATATTGTCTGTCTTTTTCTTTGAATCAACATCAACATTATTGTCTTTGAGGTCCAGTTTATCCTTCTTTTGTCCCTAAAATGTAACAAAATGGCATTAGGCCGAGGTCAAATTGAACAATCATGAAATTGATAATAGATGATAATTTGATATCGTTAAAATTTAAACTCTAAAGGCGATTCCAGTACAACTAGGCCAACAGAAACCAATTCTTACCACTTGAGTTTGTAATCGAATCGAGTTTCTAATGGAATCATCAGACTGAGAGATATTGAAAGCAGGACCTTCTTTAGGTGAAGAAGAAGTAAAGAATCCAACTCGCCATGTTGATGTAGAAGGCAATGAAGACCAAGAAGACCCGTAGGGCTGACTAAAAGAACAAGTAGTGATATTACAACAACGAAAAGTACCAAAACTGAAGTATATCCTAGTGATGATAAAGAGGAAAGTGTCTTGGTACACTAGGCCTCATGTCTGTAAACTCTTTTCGAGGTAACTTTTGTTGTCGTCAAATCAAACCCACTACTATAATTATGTAAGATGTTTGGATTCATTTCTTGATGTATAGTTTATTCTTTGCTGCAAGTCAAGAATAATTCTCCACACAGAAATGTCTAGTTTTTACCCAGAAAGTGTTGCATTTTGCGGCTACATAGAGCCTTTTTGACATGTTAGTAGTGCAGTGATTCCTTGAAGTTCAAGTATTCTTTTTACCTTCAACCGGACTCTGCTCTTTTTATTCCAAGGAGATCTTGACACAAATGGACCAAGTGGTTACGAACACCTCAAAATTGTATCATAAAAGACCAGTGGCGGAGCCAAAAATCTGGCTGAGTGGGACGGAATTTGTTTAGTTAGATTTTTAACTACACGATGTATACGACAATATATATATATACATACATATATATATATATAATTAAATATTCGAATATATGTAGTAATAATACAATTATTTTTGTACTCTCAAACCGATAGATGATAGTTGATTTCAACATGTTATCATCCATTCATCTCCCATCCTATTTCACAAATCCATCTTGATAACATTTATGGAAAAATATACTCTTTCAACAAATGCAGTTGCAACTGGAAGATTAATTATTATAAAACTCTAAATAATACTACCTTTGTAACTAAAATTATTATCAAAGAAGATTAATTATTCACACATTTGATTACATAATATTTCTTTCATTGAATTTATAAAATTCTCTTATGTTATTTTACAATAATTAAATATAAATTATATTATGTCTTTTTTAACAATATAAATTATAATGTGTTAAAATTTATATTTTGGAGTTTAGAAACTATACAAAAAATTAAAAATTAAAACATAAATAGAGAGGAAGACTAAACCTTACTATAAATTAGTCCAGCCCAACAATTGCACCTTAAGTCAAATTTCATGTCGTTTCAATTTAACAAACCCAAAAAATGCGACGTTGTCGTTTTTGGTTGCGCCTCGCTTCTTATTTAACACCAAAACCTACTAGTTTCTTTCATCCTCATATCGTCTCCACTTGCCGCAACCACTTGCAGATCCCTCATCCAACTCCATAACCAAACAACTTCACCTCTCCAAAATGGTTTTGAAAACAAAGTGTTCTTCTTCATCTTCTTTCACTGTTTTATCCTTGACAGCTCTTCAACTCAAGCTTTCCTCTTTTTTCTCTGGGTTCATGGTGGAGCCCCGCCGGAAGACGGCTCCTATGACCCTCCTTTGGTGCCAGTGGGTGCACAGACACCCACTGGTCCCTTAGTGGCTTTGCCACTAATTATATGATGTGTTGAACTAAATTTTGTTAATACTTAATAATAGTATATCACTCGAGTAATAGGTTCTTCACACAACATTATTTGCAGTGGCGGAGGCAGAAATCCGGCTAAGCAGAGGCCAAATATACTTAGTTAGATTTTTAGCTATACGATGTGTACTACAAATATATATATATATATATAAAGAGAGAGAGAGAGAGAGAAATTAAATTAGATTAAATCAAATCAAATATTCGAATACATGTTGTAGTTATACAATTATTTTTGTACACTCAAGTCGATAGTTAATTTCGATGTGTCATCATACTCTGAAAGAATTGCAAAATAATCTCATTATCAATAGTTATAAAAACTTCTTTTTCGATATATACCACCGAGATGTCATTTATCCATTCATCTCACATCCTATTTAGTAAATCCGTCTTGATAATATTTAACATAAAATATTCTTTCAATAAATACAGCTACAATAAAAAGAAGTAATATCAATTCAATCAAATAATATACTAAAGAGAAGACTTAAGCTTTTTCGATTTATAATTTACTTGATAAAATATTTAAGGCAGTGGCAAATAGCAAATTCCATGTGACTTGCACAATAGGCATCCAGTCGAGTAAGGTTGTCCGTATCAACTGTCAAGACTTCTACCCCTTTAATATTCAGATCATATTTGTGTTAAGTTAATCATGTCAACTAAATCTTCTAATACGACACGATTACAACTTGGTGACCCGTATTGCCATGAAGCATTATCACTCAATGGCCCAATTTTAACAGACGGATCGACCACATCAGCTTCAAGGGAAAAATTTAACATCTATACTAAATTAAAATTTAGATTTTGATAAATGACACTTAAATTTTTAAATATAAAAAATGCTAGATAAAATAAATTGAGTTCGACAAATGTCATTTTCGCGAGAAAGTGGTTTTTTCCCTAAAAAGATAAATTTCAAGGGAGAAAAAAAATTGATCTTTCACAATGTCTCCAAATGTATCTGAATGTCTCCACATGTCAATTTTTTATATTAAATTTAATTTATTAAATTTTTAATATAATTATTTTTAGATTAAATATCTCTAAACTACAATTTTTAATGGTCTCTAAAATGTCTTCAAATATATCCAAATGTCTCCAAAAGTCTCCAATAGTGTACAAAATTCTAAAATTATAAAACCAAATTAAGTTCACTTATTTATTTTTTTACAAATTTACAAATATATCCAAATGTCTCCTCTTCTACACAAAATCAATCAAACTCAACGAAAACCAACCAAAATCAACAAAATCAAGCTGCACGAATTGTGTTTGAAAGTTTTTTTCTACATTAAACCATTTAATCTCACAAAAGCATACATGAACAAACAAACAAACAAACAAATAAAAATCTGAATAATCAAATAAAATATACTTTAATAAACGATGTATCATGCATGACTAAGGGACTTTAAGTACTATTTTAAATTTTACATAAAACAAAAGGCAGCTAAGTTTGACAAATTTTAGAGATAAATTTGTTAATTTAACAAACCTAGGAACTAAAAATACAATTTTACTTTAAAATAGATATGCTTCTTCTTGCTCCTGTGACCAGGGTTTCGAAACCCTAGCCACTGCCGCTTCTCTTCATTAGCTCATGTTCGTGTCAGAGAGAGCGACACCACCTCTCGGCCACCTTTGCCGCCCTCTCTTCAGGTGTCAAAGAGTGAAGAGAGGAAAAGAAAGCGACGAGGAACAACGGAGAAGGAGAGGAGAAAGAGGAGATGGGTGAGGAGAGAGAGAGAATAAGAAGAGGGGCTGCTAGGGTTGAGGAGAGAGGAGAAAGAGGAGGAGAGAGCAACCATAGAGAGAAAAAAGACAGAAAATGATGTGAAATTTTGACTTTTATTTGATTTTATCTGGTATTTTTTAGACTGATTTTAAAAAATGTCATATGGGAGACGTAAAATTAAAAAAAAAATGTTATTTAACTAATTACAAAACTTTAGATTTTTTTATCAAAATCTGAATTTTATTTGAGACATGTGGCATATAATTAACTTATCTTCAAGACCCTCACAAGCTTCAACCGGGCATTGTGGGCGATTCAACCATAGCTTCATACCAATTACAAGCCCACTAAACATAGTTCTCTAAGTTTAGGGCATTTTTAAATACACACGAGCCAAATTTGTAATTTATGGATTTATGCGATCCACTTTCAATATTTTGGAAGAAATTTCAAAATTTGTCCATGTGGCACCAATTTTATAAATTACATTTTTACATAATTGTTTAAAATTTTTTCAGAATTTGTTTAAAATCTGTTCATTTTTCGGGCTTAATTAAAACTTGTTCATATATTGTTTAAATGTTGTTTCTTTGTTTAAAACTTGAATGTTATTTATATATTATTGATATCTTGTTTATAAGTTGTTTATATGTTGAAACAACATATAAACAAGATATTAATAACATATAAACAACATATAAATAAGATATATATTGTTGATTTGTTGTTTATATGCTGAAAACAACATAAAAACAAGGTATCAACAACTTTTATGTTTAAAAGTTGTTGATTTGTTGTTGATACCTTGCTTTTATGTTGTTTTCAACATATAAATAACATATAAACAAAATATCAACAATAAATAACATTTGAACAATATAGCAACAAGAAACAACATATAAATAAGATGTCTTGAATTTGCAAATATAGAAAAATATCAACAACAAATCAACAATATATAAACAAAACTCTGTGAATTTGAAAATACATATTCGTTAATCTGAAAAGTTACATGCGTACGGACGGAATATTGCTAAGTGTATATATAATAAGCATATGTTGTCCATACGAAATAAATATTTCAAAGTTTTCAAGGTGTATCGCATATTTACCATTTATTTTCAGAACAAACATAGTTCTCTGATTGTGTTTCACAATTTTTTGTACAATGTAATCTTAGATAATTACGGTTTTAAAAAAGTTAATCATTAGTTTATGCATAATCTCTCATCATATTCTTATATTCTTAAAAATTTTGTATTTAGCCATCTTAAAGCTTACTGTTTTAGAGTCTCAAAAAACTAAATAATAGGTTTTAGAAAAATAACTAAATAATAGGTTTTAGAAAAATAAAGATCCAACGAAAAATATACATAAACTCAGAATGGTTGATTGAGTAATTGGAAGAACAAATCAACATGGTCCTAAGAACAATTAAAGGCAGAGGTGAACCCAACCTTGCTCATAAAATCTCTCCTTGTGAAGGGATATGGCATCAGATTGCAACCAAATCATCATTGGCATAGATAAACCACACAAGTGCCATTATTCTTTTAAATTGATGATCAAGTAATGATGTTCTAATTAGAGGAATGAAGCCACTCAAGTACTCAAAAAGAGATCCAAAGTGCATAAATTTTTGCTGTCATTGGAATATATATATTATATTCTCACATCTTACAATGCTTTGTGATCCAAACTTCCAAAAATATTCGGATTAACTCTAAAAGCAAACTTAGTCTGTCTGTATAAGGTTGTTTCTTAAAATGAGT
Organism: Flueggea neowawraea; assembly: GCA_948243855.1. Taxonomy (NCBI): domain Eukaryota; kingdom Viridiplantae; phylum Streptophyta; class Magnoliopsida; order Malpighiales; family Phyllanthaceae; genus Flueggea; species Flueggea neowawraea. The sequence goes on along the minus strand of CAODLS010130599.1, from coordinate 4,307 downwards.
ACTTAAACTACACTTATGGTAATACTTTTTTCGGCTTTTTGCTAAGATCAAACTATACTTATAATATCATACTTAAACAGTGACAGATTTAGAACTAAATTCACTTGGAGACTCAATGACGAATAAAGTAGTGCTACAAAATTTGATACTATATATTTAGGTCAAATTATATTTAGGTCAGAGATTTGAGAGATCAAAGCTTAGTTAGGATCAAATTAGAAAGGAAAAAAAACATTGACAAAATAATATAGCAGTATTAATACAATTTTATATATTGATTCAACATATTGCATGTAACTATTACTTCTAAAGAATTAATTATCGTCCTTTTACTATGCATACTTTAATTTACTAAACCTCTGACCAACCAAAAACAAACACAAAAAGAGAGTTTTGCACAAAAACTCTCTATCAGAATTAACCAACAGAATTTCTAAAGAAGTAATGAATTTTTACTTTTATAAGAAAAAAGTCTTATTGACAGCAAGAAATTAAATTAAAAGAGAATAAAGACGAAGAATATTGGATAAAGCATCTTATGTGCAAGGTGATGCACTCTTAAAACTCTCTATTGCTTTTGCTTTCTTTAAGCTCACCACACCACACCACACTTAACTTTAGCCCTTTAAATATTTTTTACTTACCTTCTTTTCCTCCATATTAAGCTTTGCTGCACAAACCACAAAGAAGTCCAGCATTAATGGGTTGGTAAATTCAGAAACCGAACCAAATCAAACCAAACATATTACAATATCAGTTATGTTCAATCTTTTCTTAAAAAGACTGAAATCAAAAACACTAGATAGAGATCTTAAAAATGAGAAATTGAACTCTAAACTGACAAAGAATTGGTTTTCTTCTTTAAAAGAATTGGTTTTTCGGGTTTTTTCCGCGGTTGGACCGTTTGTGCAACTCTAGCCCGAGACATTAGAAACATAAAACAGAACTGCCATGCCTAAAATTATCTGAACAGAGATCAAAAGGTGGTGATTTTAAAATATCGAGTTGACGATTATAACAAACTTGAGAAAGCCAAAAAGAATCTGAGACAGAGAGAATGCACCAAGATAACATTGTTTCAAAATTCTAAAAAGACCATCTTTGTACTCTCAAGTGGGGTATCAGTAATCTTTTTCACTAATGACTAATTAAGAATCATAAACTAAGCACCAACAACATGTTAACCTGGTTAATATCTGTCAAAAAATATTATCTAAGCACTTGTTTGGTATGAAAGAAGTAGAAGAGAGAAATTTAATTATTAGAGAAGTGAGTTGCATTGACATTTTAATCATTTTTATTGCTACTTCTCTAGATACAAGGGAAGTTAATTCCCTAACCGGGGAAAAGACTATTTAGCCTTTATTTTACTCTTTTTTCTTTAGTTTTTCAGGTATTATGTTTTTAACTAAAAAAATCATATTATGATCACACTTATCAAAAAATATATTTTTATACTAAATACATAAAGTTAATACTTTCCAAGTATCTTAAAATAAAAAATTCGTAAACTAAGGAAAAGCCTTCTGTTACTCCTTTCAATGGTATAAATTTGGCATTTCCTTTATATCAATCTTTTCTGTTAAAAATTTTTAGATTCTTTAGCCATTCAACGCAACCGAAAAAGGCAATGTGCAGCTGCTAGTGCAGCTGGTAGATGCTCTATTATTCTTAAGCCCGAGAACATAACAATAATGTAAAAAAGTCTTCACAAAGTTGGCTGCAGAAACCTGAAACGAACCTGCACCTGAAAGTTTGAAGATTTGAGCTGCCAAATTTCAGTTGAGAAACAACCCTTTATCTGAAACAACAACAAGAGTTTGTTGGAGGAAATGAATCTATTAGCAGCTCCTAAAACCCAAGAAGACTTCAAGCTGAAGGATACGAACCCTCAGCTTGGAGAAAGATGGCCTCACGGTGGACTTCGCGGCGGAGGCGGGTGGATTAGCAGCGAAAGAGCTACAAGCACTTACGATCTTGTTGAACAAATGTTTTACCTTTATGTGAGAGTGGTCAAGGCGAAGGATCTTCCAACGAACCAGATAACCGGGAGCTGCGACCCTTATGTTGAAGTGAAAGTAGGGAACTACAGAGGCGAGACGCAGCACTATGAGAAGAGAACTAATCCGGAGTGGCACCAGGTTTTCGCATTTTCGAAAGAGAAGATTCAGTCTTCAGTTCTTGAAGTGTGTGTGAGAGACAGAGAGATGGTGGGAAGAGATGACTATGTAGGAAAAGTAGTGTTTGATATGCATGAAGTGCCTACAAGAGTCCCACCAGACAGTCCCTTAGCGCCACAGTGGTATCGGTTAGAAGACAGGAGGCGCGAAAGTAAGGTGAAAGGAGAGGTAATGCTCGCAGTTTGGATGGGAACACAAGCTGATGAAGCATTTCCTGAGGCCTGGCATTCGGATGCCGCCACCGTTCGGGGAGAAGGAGTCTTCAACATAAGATCTAAAGTGTATGTTTCACCAAAGCTGTGGTATCTCAGAGTAAATGTCATTGAGGCTCAGGATGTGGAGTCCCTCGACAAAAGCCAAGTTCCACAGGTTTTCATAAAGGCTGAAGTTGGAAACCAGATGCTGAAAACAAAGCTCTGCCCAATCCGAACCACCGACCCTTCCTGGAATGAAGATTTGATCTTTGTTGTGGCAGAGCCTTTTGAGGAAGACTTGGTAATTTATGTTGTGAATAAAGTGAGCCCTGCAAAGGATGAGATTGTGGGGAAGACAGTCCTGCCAATTCAAATGTTCGAAAGGCGGCTAGATCATCGGCCAGTTCACTCCAAATGGTTCAACCTGGAAAAGTATGGCTTCGGTGTTCTGGAGCAAGACAAGAGGCACGAGCTCAAGTTCGCAATCAGACTTCAACTGAGAGTCTGTCTGGAGGGTGGCTACCATGTCCTGGACGAATCTACGATGTACATCAGCGACCAAAGGCCAACGGCGAGGCAGCTGTGGAAGCAGCCTATAGGGATCCTTGAACTTGGTATCTTGAGTGCACAAGGGCTGCAACCTATGAAGACCAAAGATGGCAGAGGAACTACAGATGCATATTGTGTAGCCAAGTATGGTCTCAAGTGGGTTCGCACCAGAACAGTCCTTGAAAGCTTGAACCCGAAATGGAATGAGCAGTACACATGGGAGGTCTATGATCCTTGTACAGTGATCACACTAGGAGTTTTTGACAACTGCCACTTGGGTGGTAACGAAAAACCAGCTTCCGGAGGAGGCCGTAAAATTGATTCCAGGATCGGAAAGGTAAGAATTCGGCTGTCTACATTAGAAACAGATCGGATTTACACTCACTCTTATCCACTTCTTGTTCTGCAACCATCTGGACTGAAAAAAATGGGAGAACTCCAATTGGCAGTTCGCTTCACTTGCCTTTCTTTAGCGAACATGATTTACCTTTACGGACACCCTTTACTTCCAAAGATGCATTATCTACACCCTTTCACAGTAAACCAGCTTGATAGTTTGAGACATCAGGCAATGAACATAGTAGCAGTAAGACTCGGCCGTGCAGAACCATCGCTGAGGAGAGAGGTCGTGGAGTATATGCTAGATGTGGATTCTCATATGTGGAGCATGAGAAGAAGCAAAGCCAACTTCTTCAGGATTTTGTCACTGTTTTCTGGTGTAATCTCAATGAGCAAGTGGCTTGGTGAAGTATGTCAATGGAAGAATCCTGTCACAACAGTCCTCGTTCATGTTCTATTCTTCATATTAATCTGCTACCCAGAACTGATTCTGCCGACTATTTTTCTATATATGTTCTTGATCGGAATATGGAATTACCGGTTCCGACCAAGGCATCCTCCTCACATGGATACCAAGCTTTCATGCGCAGAAGTTGTCCACCCAGATGAACTAGATGAAGAATTTGACACTTTTCCGACATCAAAGCAGCAAGATGTAGCAAGAATGAGATACGACAGGCTGAGGAGTGTTGCAGGAAGGATTCAGACAGTGGTCGGAGACATGGCAACACAAGGGGAACGATTTCAGGCTCTGCTCAGCTGGAGAGACCCGAGAGCAACAGCTCTCTATGTAATTTTCTGTTTTGTTGCAGCTTTTGTGCTCTACATAACACCTTTCAAGATAATTATCTTAGTTACAGGCCTATTTTGGTTCAGACATCCTAGATTTCGGAGCAAGCTACCATCAGTTCCTAGCAACTTCTTCAGGAGATTGCCATCTCGAGCTGATAGCTTGCTTTGAAAAGTGGAAACCATAGAAAGCTCTCCCTTGCTTTGTTTTTCAATCTCAATAATATTGCTTCTTTTATTGTTTTCAATAAATATT
>CAODLS010130485.1:0-26585 GCA_948243855.1 Flueggea neowawraea | reverse complement strand
AAATGTAGAAAACGTAATTGTAATAATAAAATATATAAATAATTAATAATAGTAATTTATAGAAAAATGAATTTTTGAGAGAGTGTAGAAGAGATTGAGATTGAGAGAGAAAAAATGGTGTAAAATTGGTAAGAATGGGGTGGTGTATTTATAGAGTTGAAAAAAAAAAGAAAATAACCGTTCGAACCGCCGGTTCCAACGGTCCAGTGAACTGCCGGTTTAACCGGCGGTTCGACGGCTTTTAAAACGAGAAACAGGAACTTAAACCATAAACCGCCGGTTTTGATCGGCCGATTCCGGTTTCGGTTCGATTCCGATTTTGACAGGTTTTAACCGGTTCGGTTCCAGTTCAGTTCGCCGGTTCCAGTTTGATTTTTACAACTCTAGTATGTGCGTCTTCTATTGTTGAAGTTTGCACATTTTCGATTATGGTTCCCATTTCAACGTAAATGTTTTCGATTCTAATTCCTATTTCGATTCTAAAATTTGTACCATTCACACAAACAATAAAATTCCACATCAATATATAGTCCACATTGAGAGTGCACGAATGGCGGCCAATATCCGCTCTACGTGACTTGCCTCTGCATATCTTGTTCCATCAAAACAAACATTCGAATAGTTTTTTCTATATAAAGTTGATGATTGTAATGTCCAAGAGCAGATCTTGTACATTGGCATGGCTTTGGTCTTTTGGATGTGATGTATAAATTTACAAAATGAAGAAGCACTAATGACTGAATACCGTATGAAACTGCATGAACCTCCTATGGAACAACCCAAGGAATGATACAAAGCAAAATGAGCATCTAAGTTAAGCAAGAAATGTTCCGCAACTTCTCCGCGCTCTTCTCAGAGGCCAACTGCCAGGCTGCTGGTTAGCCTGCAATTGTTCTGCCTCATCTTGTCTGCGAGAAAACAAAGATGTATTCTATGTTTCTCTCCATTCATGTAAAGGTGTTTATGATTCTCTGCAAACACTTCCAAGCAAAACAACAGTTGAGCAATGTCTCCAAGCCGTTGATGACATTAAATCAGAAAAGGTACCTGGTCCACGATCCCAAAAATGGGAAAACGGCAATTAGTAGCCGAACTAGCAAGGGCGTATCCCTAACTTTTCCCGTCCTACTCAATTTACTTCTGTTCTGCTGTGAACTATTTGTCTTTGGACCTGATGTATCTCTAGGAGGAACCTTCTGATTCAATCCGTCTAGTTCATCCCATCCACCAAAACTGCCTGCCTTTTTGTTACCCTTCTTATTTGAGGCATCCTCTGTTCCCACCCATGACTCATAATTACTCCCTCCCGCTTCCGTGTTATTATTTGTTTCTTCACTTTTCCTCTCCCTTCTTCTTGTTCTTGTTTTACTGGCGTATCTAACAAATGGTTTCTTCCTGGCCTTTGCTCTGGATCTGGACTTCGTACTACCTCCCCAGACCTTGTCAAACACAAGAGAAAGTGCTGTCTGACCCAGGGGAACTGCTAAAGCCATTAAAAATGGAGTTGGGCCTGTACCTAGCAGCAATGATATGGTGATGGCTGGAACCATCCAGCCAAAAGCTCTAATTACCTGTAGAAATTAACATGATCACATCAAATTCTGTTAATTGGTAGTATCATAAAGGCTTGCAATTTAATAAAAAGACAGCTAGCTTGCAGTTGACTATTGTGATTCCAAGTCAATATTGCAACTGTTTGATTTTTATCAACCATTAAGTAACCCAGGAAGGTAATAACTATCTGTGGCAATATGGACAAACAGATCATCAATATAAACAAATTGGTCGCAAACAAGCATAAATGAAAGGAAGAAAAGGAGCAAAATGAATTATTTAAGTTGTAAATGTCCTACTTGGCTTGAATCCAAGATATCTGGATACAAGATGAGTTAGTCAAATCAAAAAAAAAAAAAAAGCAAAGGATTTTAACTATGTTAGGCAAAAGAAGGAGGTAAGCTATACTAAATTTTTTAAAAGTAAAATAGAGTAAGGTCAGATAAGGTTTTAGTTTAATAGAGTAAGGTAAGATAAGCTATACAAAAATTTTTAAAAGTAAAATAGAGTAAGGTAAGATAAGGTTTTATTTTAATTAAAAATTTCTTTTATTTGGGAGAGAAGTAGAATAAAGTAAACTTTAATGAAAAAATAGAAGAAATCTCCTCAACCCACTGATTTGGTGGATTGATATTTCGAGGTTTTTGAAGGGTTTTAGATACTTCAAGGAATCTCCAACAACGGTTGGAGGTTTACAAATCTTATAAAACCTCCAAAAACCTCCTCAACCCTCTATCCAAACACAATGTAATAAAAAACCATTCTTTCATTGTGTGCTTCAAGAAATTCCCCTCCTCTTTCACAACAATCAACCATGCATGCCTACATAGTATCACTATGCTTAACCACATTCAAAGTTTTGGCCCGTTCTAGATCAACCAGTCACATTTTACAACAATGCATATTAAGAAAAATTGCTGTAAGGATTTAATACTACACAACACAACCATCTTTACTAGTTTCTGCACATACAGCATCTCATTTTTCCCTTCAGCACTACATTATCCTATTATACAAATCATAAAAAAAAGGCAACTTTTCTCTTTCTCCTATTAGCTTAACATAAAGCACATGCCAAATAGTGATCTCAATCAACAAGATTGAGCATACCTTTGTCAACAAACCTGTAAGCATAGGTCTCTAAAAGCCCTTTTTTCCAAGAAAAGGCGGGCGACCGTATAGATATCACCATCAAATGAAACTTATGGTTTTCCAAGTTTTACATTTTTCTGAACTTTCTAAAGGAATACTGACTATCCTCATCTACAGATATGACTTCATCCTTAAAGCTTGTTCCTATTTTTGCTCCCGTTTTCACATAAATTGAACACCAATTTTTTTAAACATCTTTACATATACATAAAAAAAAGTCTTAAGAATAAAATTTCCAAAAAAAAAAGTCTTAATTTCCTTTCTACCCATATTATTCCATTTCTAAAGTTCCCTACCTATTTCCTCTTAAACACCAACTTATCCAAAACAATTCACTTTTCAACAAAATATAAAACAAATCTAACAAATAATATGAAAACAAAAACTAGAAAATACTCAAATTTTCAAAGAATGCTTAAATTTCCATGGGTACCACATTTTTCTATTGCTAAACTTTTCTCCTTTCCCTCCATTTTCTCACCAGCGGAGCAAGAAATCATCTAAACAGTTTCAATTACAAGAAACCAAATCAAGTCTCAAAATTTCCGACACAGGCCAACATTTAATGAGCTACCAATATCATTCCATCACTCAATTTCCCCCTTTTTTAATCCCTTTTCCGAATTTCACTCTATTTTCTCAGAAACCAAACACCAAATGATTCTAAACACATTCAATTGCACCAATTAAACAACTAAAACCCACAAAAGACCACTCACCTTGAAGACCCAAAACCAACTTCCCTCATCATCCTCCACATCCCATTCATACTCGTCATCAATATCATCATCGGACCACCAAGTCCGCCGCTTGGCGGAGCCACCAAGCCCGAACTCATCGTAGCCATACAGATCATCTTCGGAGTCGAATCGAGGGGCCGAAGTGGGACCTGGGTTCTTCCAGCTCCTGTGGGGGCCACCGGAGGCGCGGGGAGTGGTGGTGGAGAGTCTGGTAGGGCTTAGAGGAGGAATTGATGCTGGAATTGTAGTGAATGAAATGGAATGAAGAACTTGAGGGAAGGCAGTTCCCATTTGTGTGGGATTATTTTGATTCTTCTGGTTAATGAAACCGTTAATTTTTGTACGGTCTCGCTTTTCTTTGGCTTCAAACGACATGACAAATGGCGTCGTTGGCTAACTGAGTACCGATATTGCGTTCATGGACACGTCACTTTTTAAAAGGTTTAGATTTCGGAGTCATTTTAATTATTATTAAACAACATTATTTTTAAGAAAAGTGACGTGTCCATGGACTAACTTGGGTTGATTTGCCGATATTGCGTTCATGGACACGTCACTTTTTAAAAGGTTTAGATTTCGGAGTCATCATCAATAACCAAATACGGATTCTTCTCTATGGGCTGAAAATTATAGAATATAAACACATAGAAAGCAAGGCTTGCACTTTCAGCAAGAGCATTTGTGACCCATTCATATCTGTAATCAAGCAGAGCCCCAATAGAGGACACCACAACTCTTGAGAAGTACAAATAACCAACCACGACTATGTAAAACTGCTTGAAAAGGGTTAACTTTTCCAGGTTCCGGGCTGATTTTCCGTCCGTTTTGGAGGCCTCCCGGAGACTCCTGATTGACCAAATGATAGGAAAGAACACCGCGCAACAACAGATAATGTCGATCAACAGGAGTATCTGATTCCAGGCCATCCAATCCTTGGTGGCAGGCCCTGTTTCACTGATGACAACATAAGCTACGTTTTCGAGAACCTGAAGGGGGATTACAATCATCAGGACATTCCTTTCGCGTTCCTGAAGGTATGGTTTCAGGAATGACCAACCTGTGCCTATCAGGATTATGACAGTGAACAGCATTATGCCTTTGAAAAATCCGAAAATGTAGAATGCAACATCCCAACCGTGAGGAGTACCGGTTTTCCGGACATACATTTTGTCTTCGGAGGCACAGATCATCTTCATTGCCTTGACAAGAAGCAATGCACCCATTATGATATGGATTTTGTCAATTGTTGGTCTTTGTTTGATGCAAATAAAAACCCATGTAATTAAAAAACCAGTGTATATTATAAAGAACATGAAATAGAATTTCGGTAATATGGTTTGGCCTGCAGGGAGGAAATCTTTAGTACCATGTTGTAAGTTGTACATTTCTGTATGAATATTCATGGAAACTTAGAATTGGGGTAGACAGTTTCCGAAGATCAGACTGTATTGATCAGGTTCATCAATTGCTGTAGAGCCATTGTGAACTGAATTGGTTGTCAGGTTATCAAACCGGAATATCAGAATCACAGACTGGCTTGACAGAACACAAAACCGGTCCTTATAGAGTGACTCGTTCAAGATACTAGAGAATGCAATGTCCCTAGCAAAAAACCTCATCAATGAAGGATCAAATTCCATTTTCTGTTTGCGGGATAATTTCCAGGACACATCCTTTATCGAAATGTCAACGCGACCTCCTTCTGAGAATCCAAATCGTTCGAACAAGATCATCGGACGAGAGTCATGAGAAATGTGTGTGCTCTTGATCTCGGACATGGAAAATGGGATGTTTGAGATTATGAACATTAGACAAAAAATTGCAGCAACTCCATGATAATTGGTCTGAATTTTCAAGGAAAAAAAATTCATAGATTAAAGGATGTTTTAGATGTTGATCATATTTGGTAAGGTTGAATTGAGTAGCTTGCGATGAAACTGATTGGGACAATGGTGTTAGTTTGTATGAGTTGGTCCCTAGTGGTGGTGAAGATGGGAGAGTGGAACGATTTGTGAGGCAAAGATTTGGGAGTGTTGAGGGAATTGTCTTAGACAAGTGTTGATTGGAAAGCAAATGTTGTTAGAATTCTTATTTTAGGTAATTTTGTAATATGATTTAGTTGTCTAAACTTGAGTTGAAACACTAAAATATCTCTTAACCAACAACCTGTTAGCAGAAACATAGATTGGGAAGAAATTTATTTCCAAAGTCTTGGTCTCTGTAAGGAAATGGTGGTTTATTAAAAAATGGATGGCTTTTACTCTTGGTTTCTTGGGTTCATATTTTGTTTCTTCATGTCAAAATTTTATGTATCCAAAAAAATTATTTATCATTTCGCTTATTTGTAATAAAAAAAATTAAGATATATTTATCGCAATTAATTGGGTGTCTACATTATTGACTTGAGATCTCAAATTTAATACCTTCTAACAAAAAGAGGATATATTACTTTCATAAGAAAAAGGTTATATAATAAGATTTTTTTTCACTACAAAGAATATGATATAATGATCATTAAACAAATAAGGAATTGAAGGAAGGAAAAAAAGAGAGGAGCAGATAGATTAATATAACTATTCTTCAAAACAATCCTTGTACGTCACAACAGGTGTTAGATTTAAATTTTAGGATCAACTACATATACACTTTCCTTAGAATTATAATTTTTGATTTATGCTACTAACGTTTCATATTTTGGCAAATTTTTCAAAATTACACGCGCTATTGAACCAATTTTTTGAAAATTACAAGCGTTACAGTCCCAATTTTTGAAAATTACATTTTAAGTCGTATTTTAATAATGAAAATTGCATTATTTACACGTTGTTTATATTTGTTTATATGTATTTATATTTGTTTATATTTTTTTATATATAAACATATATAAAACAACATATAAACATATAAAATAACATATAAACAAATATAAATACATATAAATAAATATAAATAAGTATAAACAAATATAAACAACAATATGTGAATTTAAAAAATATATCTGTAAATCTGACAATTACAACCGCATGGATGAAAATACTATAAATTGTATCTGTAATAAACATATCCAGCCCGTACGAAGCAAATTTTGCAAAATGTTCGTTGTATATAACATAATTATCACTAAGTTTTATATACATAAACTATTAAATTGCTTACACTAAAATATTTGTGATTTGAGCCCTCAGATCAAGTTGAATAATTTACTCGGGCCCATGATAAATTAACCAAGTAATCAAAGCTCACTAATAATTCTACAGTAATTGTCCATCAGTTTCTACGAAGGTGAAAAAGAAGAGTTAACGTGACATTTCGCAAATTACTCAACATACAAGCCTTGCTAGACGTACTATACGGTATTGGCAAATGTGGCTTGGCCTAGCATGTTTCATATTAACATCGTTCATACAAATTGAAGAAGAGGCAACATAAAAAAAAAACTCAGATTATTATTATTAAAAAGTTATAAATTCATTACAATGAAATAATCTATGGTCAAACCAAAGCCATAAAAAGTACCACTCAAAAACAAAGATTTGTACTCTAATTCAAAATTTCATGAAAAACAATTATCAAAATCTGAATTTAAATTTCATAGGCAACAACGAAAAAAAAACTATTCTGCAAGACGAGGAAGCGGAGTTGGTCGCCATTGAACAGAATAAGGGACGACACCATAGAACGAGCTCGGTTCATGGGGTGGAATTGGATGCACTTTTTTCATCTCACAGGTTGAAATGTTAAAGGATAATGAGGTCCTATAATCATTTTTGAAGAAGCTTGTGAGGTAGATGATATCGGGATCATTAGGGTGGCAAGCTTTCACATGTATTGGAGACCAAATCCATATTTTATCACCACATTTTGCAGCGACACATGACGATACAATATCCATTCAGCCTGGCCTTTTAGATCCCAAACTCTTTGAATGAAATCATCGTTCCCAATTTCCATTGAAATCTGACCAAATCTTAAGTTTTTTCTACACACTCCAAGATATTCACGGCGGCAGCTGTAATTGAGGTTTCTTCTAGGAATGAACCCTTTTGGTGGATCAATAAAAAGCCAGGAGTTTTTGGCACTTTCATTGAAAGGATCAATGCCAATTATTACCTCATTAAGCCATTCGTACCAAAATAACTGTCCTTTGTATGGTACGCCAGCATAACTGCTTGTTCTCAACCAAGGTTTTTTAAGTCTTGGAATTTGAGGAAAAGGTTTTTCAACCCATTCAAGTGTGTTTGAAGAGAGAATCCATATGATGGATTCAGAAAACTCATCCTCAAAATGTATTATCCTAATTACTGCAAATTCACCACTCCTTTTCGATGTAAAAAGATTGCAGCTTTGATACTCTGGGGACTGGGGGTGATATCGGAAAAGTAGGAAGACGAATCCGTTCTCTAGTAACAGGATTACATACTGGCCAGATGATCATTCCAGCACGTTATAGTTGGTACAGCCCTGCAAAGTAACTAATCGTTGGAGGAAGCTTCAACTAATACGTCTGACTTCATGAAATCAAGAGACAACTCTTTATTGAGATGATAACTATATGAGTCGCAGTTGTATATGTGCACGTCTCTATAATTGTAGCAATCGAATAACGGGGAAGAAAGTTTTTCATCCTCAAAAAAAACGATCTGCAAAATATGGTTCAGAGATAAAGGAATACCAATGCTTGCAGACAAGCTTTGACCGATGGGCCATGATTAGCGGAAGACGAAGAAAGATTTCTACGAGTAGACAATTTGGGAGATCATTGCGGCAAGTTGGCAGTGGTCCATGGAGCTTACGCTTACGACCTATCATGGCGGCGAAGGGATGGTAAAAGAAGCATAGTTTTTGTTTTCTGATTCGTGCAACAAGAGTTATTTATATAGCGAAACATATATATTTTAGTTAGGACCATTATTGCCTATATTTGGTGTAGGGTTTTTTTGCTTATACACTGAATCAATAGAAATTTTTATTCTCTTTGGAAGATGCTCTCAAAGTGGGACAATTATTTAAAGAAACGGTTATTTTCTTTGGAACATGCTCTCAAAGTGAGACAACTATTTAAATAACAGTTTCTGATTAGTTTGGTACAGAAGCGGGGACCTTACACCAAGTGTAGACAAGAATTTTCCTTTTTTAGTGCAAATCTTCTTATCTTATACTAAAAACATCGAATTTTGTATTTCAAAAAAAAATCGAATCATAAATTGAAGAATTTCAATTTGGGTACCCTTGAGTTGCCGAATAAAGAGGTTGAAGCGTTAGTATTTTCCTACAATTGCATGATTGCTTGTAGTTATAGGACTCTGCAATTTTATTTATCAAGGTGAAATATTTTTTTATTATAATTTATATAATTAATTAATAATTTATAATAGATATTAGAAATTTCTACAACTTCAATAAAAAGTTTTGTACTTTGATAAGAAGACGGTTCTCATTAATAAAGAAAGTTCTACGATCTCCTAGAACCATGCAGTTATAGAAAATTATTATCTAGCATTGGTGTATGAGGAGATTATATTGAAAATTATCAATCATAAGGTTTAGTTCATTAGTTTTATTTTTCATACTTGTGTCAGCGAATTTCGATGGTTTTAATTGATAGAACTAACGCAATGCTAGTGCTACGCACAATAAATTATAATATTTTTATTTAAATTAATAAATAATATATTTTTTGTTTGAAAATATTTTTAAAATTAGTACTTCAATAATAAAAATTAAAATATTAGCAAATTAGAAGAGAAATTACAACTTATTAAACATGTAAAATTATTATAAAATTTTATAATTTTATTCATAATTCTTTCATGAATTTAATATATTATTTATTATTCTTAGAGAAGTATACAGATTCATCAAAATAAAAGATTCTAATTCATATATTAAAATATTAATTAAGCGAATACATATGCATGCATTGAATTAAGCCAATATAACTAATATCATTTTAATTTGATTTATAGTATTAAATCACTATCAATTTTCATATTTAATTCTCTCTTTTCAAAAAGACCAATACATTGACATTTTGTCAATCCACTCCAAATAACCTGCTAATTACAAATTTATATATCAAATTTGCGAACCAAATTTTTAATCATAGAGTGAAATTATATAACTATATTTATATGTGAAATAATATATATTAATTTAAATGTATATATTGATACACATATTGATTTGTTTTTGTTATGTAATTATTGATTTAAAAAAAATTATATTATATTACAAAAAGAAAAAGAGAGAATATATTTAGAAAAATCTTCACATGTCAATAAGTTAAAACACAACGTGCCGACACCTAGGAAAAACTCCTAAACTTTGTATATATACATATTGATGTAGCCATTTTTTATAAAGGCATTAAAAAATAATTTTTTTAACATTGGCAGGAAAATATAAGAATTGAATTACATGGAGATACTTGTCACTTGTCAAACAATTAAAAAAATATTAGAATGTCAATTGTCAAACAACTAAGAAGATATTTATCACAAATTTGGAAAAAATTTTATAAAGGCATTAAGAAATAACTTTTTTTTAACATTATAATGCCACTTGTTAAACAATTAAAAAAATATTTGTCACAAATTTGGAAAAACTCTCTAACTATTATATATATATATATATATATATATATATATATATATATTGATTTGGTTCTTTCGATTTGGCAGGAAAATATAAGAATTGCATTACATGGAACGGCTCTGTGTAATTATAGAATAATGTCCTTTTCCTATTCTTTCATAGGTTTCCGACGGGGACTGGATTTCTCAAAAGTTATAGGTATATATATAACTTTTGAGAATTAAAATTAAGTTTCAAAACTCTGATATCAGTAATGACAGCTAGTATATATATCAACACATGAACGCCTTGATAATTCTATTATAACACCATCCATCTGTTTTTTTTTTCTTTTAGAAAAATGATTAAACCCACTATTATGTTAACTCAAGTAAGTTGATTCGGCACAAGAGTAAACATAGCAAACCTGAAGGTATCTGCTGCATTTGGTGCAGGGGTTTTTATAGAAATCGCATCTACTAGTCCTGGGTTTTTGGCACTTACATTAAAAGGATCAATGCCAATTATTACCTTATTACGCAGTTCGTACCGAAATAACTGTCCTTTTTATGGTACCCCAACACGGTTTTCTATTGAAAACCCAGAATTTTTATTCCTTGGAGGACAAGGTATTTCAATCCATGCAGGTGTATTTGAAGAGAGAATCCATATGAATTCAGGACACAAAGCATCATATTTAATCACAACTATTGCAAATTCTCTAGTAACAGGATTACATACCAAATAATCATCCCATGTCTAAATAGGCCAGCAAAGTAACAAACCGCTGGAGGAAGCTTCAACTCTTATGCCTGACTTGATGAAATCAAGGGGGAACTCTGCATTAAGATGATAACTACATGTAGACAAAGAATTTAACCCGTAGTCGAAGTAGTACATGTAGGCGCATCGACGGCTGTCGAAGTAAGTGAACAATGACGAAGAAAGTTTTTCATCCTGAGAAAAACGATCCACGAAGTATGGTTCAGAGATAACGGAATGCCAACGCTTGCAGACAAGTCTGGACCGATGGGCCGTGATTAGAGGAAGACGAAGAAAGATTTCTACAAGTAGACAATTTGGGAGATCATTGAAACAAGTTGGCTTTGGTCTATAGACCTCACGCTCACGACCGATCATGGCTACCGGCGATTGTAAAAGAAGGTTTGGTTTTTGTTTTCTGCGGAGAGTTATTTATAACGAAGCATATTTATCATAATCAACGTTAATCATAATATACTCATAATCTGATACCTAATTGTATGGGAAATGTGGTAATTACTTAGATTGTGATAAATAAATATTATATTTATCATGATTATAAATATAATATTTATCATCTAATATTATCTCTCACATCAACTACTTAGAAAAGGAAGCCTTTATTGGTTCCATTTTTTAGCGCAAAGCTTCTGCAAAACGTTCCTATTTTGTCGCTGGTAAATTCTGCGAACATTCACCAATTTTCATGCAGTGAAAAATATTCATTTCGTGTAGCCTTGTTTACAAATCGTAACTTATCACACCGATACTGAAAACACTGAAGATATTGGGTTTTATCTCTTGAAAATAAATAAAATGACTTGCATAAAAAAAACATTAACTTCTCAAAGAATTTTATTTCGTTGACATCACTATACGATTAAATCCAATTCCTAAGAAAAAAAAAAGAAATTTTTTCCTCCGCATATGAGAACAATTTGTCATCTTTGTGTACATGAAATTGGGCTAGCTAACAAAACTTGTAATGAGGAAGTTTGGCAATTATAGCCCCTACTTGTAATGGTTCACCAACATGAACTTTCAAATCTTTCAATTTGGATACTAGAATTTGTAATTCATGCACTTGATCCAAAATAGAAATATGATCAATCATAGTGAATTCAAAAAATTGTAGTGCAAGAAACTTATCTGCTTCTTTTTTTTAGTGTTGTATTTGAATTCTGAAGCATTCTAGATTTCTCTAGGGGACTAAACCGAAATGAACAAGTCATATAAACAATCTGAAAGTGTGTCCTCGGCACAACAATGTTGAACCAAAGACGATTCACATTTAGATCCACCTATGTTTTGATGATGAATAAAAGTTGGTAAATTAGTTAATCAAATGTGATACAAAGCAAGGATATCAAAGAACAAAAGTGTTGGGAAAATGAGGAATTTACTCGAGTAGCTCTGTTAATCACTCGAGTAAGTTCACTGGTTAGAAGAAAATGGTTTCCAGATATCACTCGAGTCGAATCCAATCTCACTCGAGTAAGTCTAAAGTTACTCAACCAAGAAATAAAGTTTCTCGAGCAAACGAAGTGTCCATAATGCATGGAGTCTAAAGTTACTCGAGTAGAAGAGAAAATCACTTGAGCAAGAACAACGTCCAGAGAGCCACTGATTGATAAAATTACTCGAGTGAATGTGACTCAGAAAATAACAAAGTACCCAGAAGCCAAAGTTACTCGAGTGGATATGTTTGTCACTCGAATGGACATGTTCTTCAGAAAGTCCAAGATGTGAGCCAAGCCAAGCTAAAGTCACTCGAGTAGAGTTTTTGTCACTTGAGTAAGCATGATGTTTGATTTGAAGAATTCAAGCAAATCAAGTTTGATATGGAAAGAAATCAATGATTAATGGTAAAAAATCTTCGATTACTCAAGTGGAGAATGTCCTCACTCGAGTAAGTCAAGGCAGAAGTGTAATACTAAAAGACATCAATGGAAGTGGACTATATTGTCACTTGAGTGGACACTAAAACAGAAAGAAAATCAAGATTGATTTCATACTCCAACGGGCAAGATTTGAGTCACAATGGCTAGCAAAATTCCAGGAGGTATAAATACATCTTCAGAACAGTCCAGGGACACAAGACAACACATCCACAACCTTTTTGCAATCCCAATTTTAGTTTCTTTATTGTTCTTGGTGATACAAGTGTTCTTAAAAGGCTTGTATCCTTATTGTAATATGTTAATGAGTGATTTGTTTTGTTCAAACCATAGAGTTTGAGAGGTAGGGATCAAGGGTAGATCCTAGGTTAGTTTATTCTTGCACCGGAATCAATAATTTTAAGAGTTCTTGTTAGAATTCGAAACTAAATATGACATTCATACAAGGATAAACGCAGCGAAAATAAAAAAAAATTTATCCTATAATTCCACAAAGGATCCAAGCACATCAAACATAAACGATTAGGGTTAGGGTTTTACCTCGAAAACTAAAGCTCGATTGTATGAACGAATGATTTATTGGTGTAACTTTTAGTATTAACTTGAAACCTTTTCAACCACGTTGCCTTTGAGCGAACGTGACCAATGATATCCACACAACGAACTTGCTAGGATTGGTGTAGTGTACTAGCACCTTTTAGAATCTCTATTCTAATACTCACAAATAATTATCTCTCTTTGTTTGTGACACTCACTAATTCGGCCAAGCCATGAGCAAATAGCAAGGAGTGCAACCCTATTTATAGGCATATGAGGAGACCTAAATAGGTGCATGATAGGGCCTATTTTCCCCTCTCCTTACCCACCAAGGATTCGGCCACTTCCTATTCTAAATAAGAGTGTACTGAATTCTTGTTTAGTCACACTAGGATTTGCCTCTCTTGTCCCACAAGAATAAACACTTCCTAATTAATTTTGTCACATATTAACTAGGATTGTATTTTCCTTGTTAAACAAGAATAAAACTCCTAATTAGTCATTGACTCCTAATTAGTCATTGACTCCTAATTAGTTAGTGCATGTGCCGAAATACTCCTTGTCATACAAGGAAAGTGATTCCTAAAAAATAGGAGGATGGATGCCGAAATTCTCACTCCTTGTTTAGGTTTATTGTGCCGAAATTTTTCCTCCTTATTTAGGTTTATTGTGCTGAAATTCACATGGGTTTAATTAATATTATTGGACTTTTAATTATATGATACTTTATCATAAAATAAATCACTCACATGGGCCTAATTATGTCACACATAATCATAACCATGATAATTGATTATTCATATTAAGACTCATTACATTAATGAACCATGTATTAAATCTTATTTAACACATAAATCATAAAACTCTGAATTATTATTGATTAATCAAATCAATCATCTTAATAATTCAATTACCACAGAAAGAGAACTTTTGTAACCAATCCAATTCGTTTTTGTGTGTGACCCAATAAGTCCACTCGAGATTGACAATGAGCCTCGTCCCAAAACACATGGGCCCAAAGTCCATAAGTGGCATCTAGTAATACATTATGACAACCCAAAATCGAATGGTATCGGTAATCCGAGTTAACTTTTCACAGTTTGATATTCAGTCATTTTGTCTCACAATATCTATATTAAGTATAAGACATGATCACATGTCAACCTTATATTGCTTAATGTGTTTCTTGATCCCAAGTATATTGATATACAAATGATATTGATAAACCCTTTTATCAATTCATTTAGATATGCATACATTCTATCAATCATACTCATCAAGTGGCCTAAAGATATCACTCTTTATAAGAGGAACAAATCCATCACTCTCACCATCACTCATCTACAAGATTCATGGCATATCTAATCATAGCCTTTATTGTTGCCCTGTTACCGATAACGTTTGACTAAGTCAAAACATGTGATTCCTCATGTAGAAGTCGATAGTGATTTTCAGTCGGAGGACTCAAAACATCACAACTGTTTGAAAGCTACTTGTGACATTGATCTATGAAGTGCTTTCATAGTGGGTCAGTCCAATACATGTTCCCTAATATGTATCTATGTTCTAAATGATATCCTATATACATAATCAGTAAAACATGATTATCCTTTTAGCAACATACTAACATTGGTTTGTCATTAGTCCCATGATAACAATCGATTAGGGACGTTTAGAATATTATCCTTTTTACCTTATGGTTTTACTATCAAGTCACACACTTTATGACATAAAAAAACTATTCATGGATGATTATTATTATAAACAATATAATATTTCATAGATATGAAATAAAATGTCTCTTTATTAAATAATAAATGTAATGACAATGTGTATCAATGATTGGACTAGGACACAAAACTAACAGTTCTCACTTATCTTAGAAAGTGAAAGTTATATCAAGTAAAGTTGTATCAAGTGATTGAGGTGAGTAGAAACCCTCAGTGGTGAGACTTAGGTAGTGGACGTAGGCAAGAGTTGTTGAGTTCGATTTTGATGATGATGAATGCAAAACATCCATGAAAGAAGTGCAAAGTTGCAGACTTAATGATATTTGGCAACAAAGCACTTTGTCGATTCAATATAGTGTGTTAATGACAAACAAGGCACATTAGTTATCATCAAGGCATGTTGATGTATGTGAAAATCGCAACTAGGCACGTTGAAGTTCCAACAACACGCGTAGATGATGACTGAAACTTACTGGTATCATACTCAAGTTCATTAAGGCGCGTTGTTGATTAAACACACGTTGTTGATGAATTAACTCAGAAGACGTCCAAGCCATTGCGTTGAGGAGACGTTGATGAAATCAAGAACACTCGCTATCACCGTTGAAGAAAAGTTAACAATGCACATTGTTAGTGTATAATGCACGTTGATGAGCTTCAAATGGAGACAAAGATGAGACGTTGAATCTGAATATTCTCTGACATGCTGACGTGGATTTCAAAGGTGCAATCTTGATCAAATCCGACAACACACGTTAAAGAATGAACAAGACATGCTAATGGATATCTGGGTGAAAGTGCATATTCTGGAATGTAGAGCAAGGCACGCTGATAATTCAACAAGGAACGTTGAAGTGATAATCAATGCACGTTAATGACTATCTAGGCATGCTAATGAAAGGCATTTTTTAACTAGAAGCACTGCAACTTCAACAATGCACGTTGATGGACAACAACACACGTTGATATCTGATGCATGCTTGAAGAACACGTGTTAATGAGGAACAACATACATTAATGATGATGACGTCAATTAAAACAAAACTTCTCATTCTCTCACAACGGCTACTTCGAGGCTCCAACGACTATATTTCTATGAGTGACTATAAATAGGCGTCCTAAGACAGAAGAGAAGTAAGAGATGCCCTTGCTAAGAATTGCTATTCATTTTATCTCTTTTATACTTTTCAAACCCATTTGAGTTATTTATTTGCTATCTTGTTTCTAGGTCTTTGTGAGCTTTAAATATGTTATATCTTGGGTTGATTTTGTATCAAACATAGTTATTTACTTGGGGTAGATAGGTTTCCTTGTTAAGTATTAGGAAAACAAGAGTGATTGCTAGTGAGCCTTAGAAAACTAGAGGCGTAGATTTTCTCGTTTGTTACCTGAAAAAACTAGAGGTTTGGTTTGCTTGTTTTGTCTAGAAAACGAGTGGTTTCGATTTTCTAGTTGAGCCCACAAAAACTAGGGGTTTGGTTTGCTTGTTTTATCCTTAAAACAAGGTTTAACGGTTTTCTTATTGATAACAAGTGTTGTAAACGGTTTCTCTCCACCTAGAAGTAAGGAGATAGTTGATTGAAATTCTCTAGTGGATCTAAATGAGTCGACGTAGGTTAGGAATGACCGAACTACTATAAATCTGGGCTTTAATATCTCTCTTCCCTTCTCTCTTTACTTTGTATTTGATTTATATTGTTGTGTGTGAATTAGATCTTTGGTTTTTAAGTTGCTTCTGCATTTAACTTTGATTATGATTTAAAAGAACTTTGTTATTTATTTTAGTTTGTAAAAGATTTTCAATAAAGTTTTTAACTTGATAAAAATCCAATTCACTCCCTCTTAGATTGTCATTCCTATTGGGACCAAATCTATTTTCAAAAGTTAGGTCGAACCACTATAAATTCTTAGCGTTCTTTGTTACTTTTAATTCATTTGTGTGCAAAAACTCAAAAATGATTCAAAGCCGAAATACCACACTATTTAACCCCCTTCTAGTATGGTTATTGTTCTTTCAAGCAATTCATCTTCTTGACATTTTGTACGTGCAGCCTTAACATCTTTAGTTTCATCAAGAGAAGGGACCGAAATTTGTGGCAAGTTCAGGTCCAACACATAACCAACCTTTAAAGCAATAAGGAAAAACATCATCTTATCCTTCCAGCGAGTATAATTAGTGCCATCAAAACGATCAAGTTTCATGAAGTCTTGGTTCATGACTTTGAATGCAGAATTAGTTCAGTTTTCCATGATGAACAAAGAGAAATAAACACTTAAAAATTGTTAGAAAAACTGGTTTGGGGAATCTTATTGTAGGTTTTGAGGCATGTATAAACACTATCTTTTAAGTGTTTATTTGCCCCTACTATTAATGCAATTAGGGATCTGCAAATACACTCTCATGATACAACAAAACCTCTAGTTTGTTGATTGCAAGCAACAAACTACTGTTGATAATGTCTTTCATTTGTAGAGCCTAAAGAGATGCAGGAAGAACGTTTGGAGAAAACAGTTAAAAAAACTGTAAATGAAAATACACGACTCTTAGGCATAACTGAAAAATATTAACGATATGGACTAAAAATAACTTCAAAAATTAATTGCGGTTTAGGCTTGTTAAAAATAACAAATTTCTCATCCATTCAGCTTCCTTGCCCGTTGTTGCTAAGGCAATAAACTCTAACTCCATGGTTGAATGCGTTATACATGTTTGTTTCTCGGAAGCCCACGAGACAGCATCGCCTCCT
Source organism: Flueggea neowawraea (assembly GCA_948243855.1). Taxonomy (NCBI): domain Eukaryota; kingdom Viridiplantae; phylum Streptophyta; class Magnoliopsida; order Malpighiales; family Phyllanthaceae; genus Flueggea; species Flueggea neowawraea. Next base: position 8,892 of record CAODLS010130485.1, on the reverse strand, counting down.
AATATAAATATCCATCCAAAAGTTGATATTTTGTCATGAGCACTTGTTATCCAACTAGTGTCGATATAACCTTCTAACACACCTAGAAAGCTATTATAAAACAATCCTAAGTCTTTGGTCCTTCTAAGATATGCAAGAACTCTTGTGATCGCTTTCCAATGCATTACTCCTAGATTATAGTGAATCTCGAAAGCTTGCAAGCTGCAAAAGCGATATCAGGTCTAGCGTAATGCATAACATATATTAGACTTTCTATAGCATTAGCATACTCGATTTGAGCAACAGTTCTACCATAATTTTCAGACAAATGAATAGAAACATCATAAGGAGTGTTTGCCTCTTTAATATATAAATGATTAAACTTGGTTAATATTTTCTTAATATAATGAGATTGATAGAGTGCAAAACCCCCCACTATGTCTCTTAACTTTGACACCTAAGATCTTGTCTACCTCACCTAAGTTTTTCATTTGAAATTTTGAGGAAAGATAAGCTTTAGTATCATTGACACCATCCATATTAGTACCTATTATAAGTATGTCATCAATATAAAGATATATAATTACACCAAAGTGCCCGAGTGTCAATCTTTGACTTTAAATATATTATTTAAAGTCCAACCTATTGTTTCTTAGTCCATCCAATTTGTTAGATTTAGAGTCCACCAACATTTAAATAAATGTTAGACTCTTATCTTTTTCTATGTGGGACAAAATCCCAAAACTACACTAGCAATTTATTGGACAAATAAAAAATTTGTTATTATTGCCTTCCTTGGCCTTCTTTCCATTTTCGTCTGGCTCCTCCAGGAAACAATTCAAAACTGCCACACCCTTTGGACTTTTCTTCTGCTACATTTTGACTTTCCATTTTGTAGGATTTTTCTTGGGGGCCAAACTCTCTTGAGTTGCCTTTGTCACAGATTTGTTTCCTTCCTTTGTCACAAATTTGTTTTCTTTCTTGATTTTGACCAAAACTATGATGTAAACGCTAATATTATCTCTAAAATCACCTACTTAAAATAGGAAGCCTTTATTGGTTCCATTTTTTAGAGCAAAGCTTCTACTGAAACTGAAACCATCGAATTTTGTATTAAAAAAAATCGAATTTTTGAGTAGTTAAACCACTTCACGATTTTTATCTGGTTAGATATTATAATTGACGGTGAATTACTAATTATTTCATCATGGAAACGTTATTATTCAAGTAATAGAACATTTTAGTTTTAATTTGAAATATTTAACGCAGCCTGTTTTTGTGAAACTACTTGCGGATCTTGTTGAATACAAGAATCCAATACATAAAAAAATTGATTTTGACATGAACAGTTAAAAGTAAAGACATGAAAGATACAATAAAACGAAGAAGCAGGCAGAGTCAGCGAGAAAATATTAAGAGCACCTGAATTCGATGACTACAAATTCTTTAGTGTTTGACAATGGCTGACGCCTCCTTCAGAATCAGACGGTACAAGAAAAATGTTCTAGATCAGAACCACAAAATATCAAGTTTAGATATCACTTGTAAATTATCAAAAAAAATATCGCAGGTAACCCAAAAAAAAAACGTTTAAATAACACATTAATCAGCTGTTGATAATAATTTTTTCGTCAATAATTGCCAACGGATTTTATATTGTCAGCAAAATTAATCGATAAATTATTTCCCAACGTTCCTATTTTGTCGCTGGTAAATTCTGCTAACATTCACCTATTTTCTTGCAGTGAAAAATATTCATTTCGTGCAGCCTTAATTAACTCCGGCGCTAAAAATCGTTAGTTTGATCTCTTTACAGTAAACAAAATGACTTACATAAAAAAAAAAGAAATTTATTTCGTTGACATCACTATGCTTATTGCCCTGTGCACATTTTTCTTTTTGGCCTTGTAAATTTGAGTTGTTAATACTTTTTGAGAAAAGTTAATAATTAAGTTAATGTGTTGTCTATAATTAAGTTAATGGGTTGTCTATTATTATTAGGGATGCACTAATATTTTTTTATTTGTAAATTTTAGTTGTTAAAACTTTATGGGAAAATTTATTAATTAAGTTAATGTGTTGTCTAATTTTCAGATATTTTAATTTGAACATGTCCAAAGTGGTGTTCTGCTTTCGCCTTGGAACCATCGTCCATTGGCACAGTTGTCAGACTGGATTAGGGGTGGCAATTCATGTTAGTCGTATCGTAATTGTGTCATGCTATTTACATATCACATATCATTATACGTGACATAAACATTACAAAAATTGAATTCGTGTCATTTATGTCGTGTCGTAATCGTGTACTCATAAATCGTATTATCGTGTCAGAAATTATCAATCATAGACTGGATGGATGAGTTAATGAGGAGAGTGTACGGTAGTGTCGGTAGGAAATTTGATGACAGTTCGGCAATTTCTTTGGCCAATAGATGTTATATTGTAAAAGTCAGTAGATTTTACTATATGAAATGAACTTTGTGCCGAAATATTAACTGTTTCATTATTTTAGTCATAAGAAAATTAGTATCATCAATTTCAGCTATTTGGGAAGATTCATTTCTATATATTAACATTTATAGTTTATCAATGTAATAGGCGATTTTGGTTTCCCCGGATGTAGACCAAGACCAGAGTAGATTTCCAGAGATACGAAGTCAAGGTCGGAGTTCTCCAGTGAATGAAACCAGCAGCAGTGTGACTATATCAATGGTCATGGAGAAGATTAGAATACATGAAATGAGGTTAGATGGTATTGAGAAACAAGTAAAGGTTATTGTTGATCTCTTCAAGCAAATTGTTCCTGCTGGATGTGGGCAGCACTCAGACAAAATTGAAGGGCTGGTGCAAGGAATGGGTGGGCGGGAACCTGCAGCTATATGTTAGCCTTCTACTTGCAATGAAGAGAGACTGGAACCGATAGTTGACAATGTTGGAGAAGAGGACGTTGGAACACCATGCCCACCCAATAATGACGCTGTGAGAGTGAGTCCTGAAATGGAAATACTGGATGCGGACAACGCAGAGGACTGTTATGTACCTTCTCCTCCAATGAAAACTGAAGTTCATTCAGTGGAAAAGCATTTAGAAAGAGAGGCAATTGAAGCTGCCAAAACAGAAAATTTGGTGGTTTTAGAGAAAATGATGGGTGATGTGCAGGAGGAGATGGGAGTGAATATGGATGTTTAGGGGAAGAATATTGGTGACCATGACAAATCGAATGTAGACATCACTAAAAGGCGCATCAAACCACAATTCGGGAGAGCAATTATTGTGACAAGGTCTATGAAAGCAAAAGAGGTACAGTTAGTTAAGATATTTTAAATTTAAAATGACGAATCATAATGTGTTTTTATTAATTAATACTACTAAATTATATTGTGCAGGTTGATGATCGTATTTCAATTCAAAGTAACAACTCCGTCTTCATATTTCGCCTGACAAAATCACAAGGAAGCGAAAAGACTTAGGGTTGCACAATACCTCCGAGTTGAAGAAGGGGAAGTGGTGCAAACACCTTATGTTACGGAGGCTGACATGAAGGCGAAAAAGAAAAAAATGACAAAGCCAGGAGCTCTATTCTTGGTATAGTCTCAATATTGTAGAACCAACATTAGTTTAATAAATCTGCCATTGTAAGTATCCTGGACTGCTTTTATGTGTAAGAGGGTTCTGGATTGGTGTGCATTTGTCATGTCTTAGGTATGGAATGTAGCAGATCATGACTTTGGTGTAATTGGATGTTTGTTTTTTGTTGAATTAGCGGGATAGTGGCGACTCCACGACCAAACCCTCTTATGAATTGTTAGAGCACCCTATACCTAATATTTACGAATTTATCTTGAATGGTAATCAATTTTAAATAAGGTGATGAGTTGTTCCTCTTTTGTTTTTGTTTTTTTTCCTTTAAGGTTCGTCTGACTTTTATCTTTTTTTTCCTTTTATGGTTCGTAGTTATGGTTGTAAATCTTTTTATTTGTTATAATGGACTTTTTAGGAAGGAAGTGTTTGAATGCAATGACCACTTTGCCACCCGCACCGATTTGGAAAGTTTGAAGGCGTGTTCTCATGTTACTGACACGGTAATAAAGTGTTCACTAAGTTTTTGTACAATAAAAACATGGTGTTATTGAGGTTTATTAATATGTGGATATTGAAGTATAGGTGATAAACTTAGCAATTTATTTGTTGTCCAAGCAACAAACGCATGGGTGTGAGAAGTTGCATTACTACTGGTTCATGTCGGCTTATTTTTCAGTAAGTTATACGTTTCTTTATTTTTAATTCTTGTTATACATTCCTTTCTTTTTAGAATCCATTTTAATGCCAACAACCTAAGGTGTTTTTTTTTTTAAAATTGAGAGTGAAGGGAATGGTATTCGTTTGCACTGCTAACCCAATTGAACTCTTTTATTGCGGTATGAGTTGTTTATTAGTTTTGTTCTTTTTTTTCCCTCTTTTTGAAGCGTACTATGCAAATATATGGTTTTATTTAATCTACTCAATAGAATTAAGAACGGAAAAAATGTACAATAATATATTTGATTCTTCTAATAAAAAACCCTTTGCAAGGAATGGGTTTATAATGCAGTATATTTGTCGCTCTTGTTATATGTTCCCTTTTTTTAAAAAAATCTTTGTTGACTTATAAATGTTTTGGTTAACTTGCTAGCAAACGGTGTTGGGGACGAAGAGTTTGGAATCCATTAACATCAACAACATGATTAAAACGTATCGCAGGAACAAGCCTTACACGGGGAATTGTCAAATCTTAACCAGGTTCGTCACAGTTGTTAAGTTCACACACTTTATCTACCATTTCATGTTTCAAATGATGGTACACAGTGAAACTCTTCAAAGTAACTTCAACTTATTCATTTTCATATTCAATGCAGATTTGTATTCCTATGTTTCATCAAATTGAGGTTAATGTTGGACATTGGCATTTATTGGTTGTCGATGTCATTCAAAGTAAAGGGTTTTTACTAGATAATATGAAACTACATGATGAAGACCAGTGTCAATGATTGTAAAAAAGTGGTAAGGTTTTATTATAAATTTCGTCATATTAAAGCATTACATTTATTGACATAGTTGTGTTTTTTTTGTCTTACCTAAACTGAGAAAATGAGTGTCGAATGGTTTTTGTTTACAACTTCATTTCTTAAAGAAACTGGTCCAACACTCAGCTTTCGATTCGCGGTTCTTATACGGCAAACCACAATTTGATGGCTTTCCAGTGGAGGCGCTGGACGTTCAACAGCAAAGTAACACGTGAGTGACCAACTGAAATTTTTCTCTCCCACAATCATAACCCCAAAGTAAATGACATGAAATTATTAATTTTTTGGATTGCCATGTAGGTATGATTATGGCATATATGTCATACAATATATGCGAAACATTTTTGATTTTCCAGATATGGTGCGTGACATAATCTTGTTATATTTTGCACGATTCATTTGAAACATATGCACATTCAAGCAATTACTCCAACAATTTTCTCTTACAGGCAAGTAGAAGCTTTGACAGCACCACCAGTTTGGTAAGAGAGGAGATCATGCACTGGTTATGCACAAGTGAATCTAATGAAGTTCATGAAACTGTGTTCCAAGGTGCCATCGCACATTGATGCTTCTTAGGTAGGAAAAGGCATAGAGCAAAAGCCAAGGCAATGCAGAAAAAACTTGGTGAATTAACTAGAAACATGCAGTAAATGTTCCATGTTAGGAAAATGGGACGAAATGGTTGGATAATATGAGTTGCAGCTGGAAATGTAAAAGTGGGGGCAAAAATTTTGGACTATGTAAATGTTTTGTATATGTGCACATTTTGTATAGTTGGGGAACTTGACAAAAACATTAAAGTTACCCCACAAATATTTTGCAGACGTGATAGGAAGTCTATGAAAGATAGAAAGAGGCATTTTTTGGACATTGTCGTGTGGAAGTGCACACACATATGGAAGTAGAAACAAAATGGTTCATAATGATATATGTGATATTACTTGTCTTAGAAAACTAATACATATTCCAAAAACTCAACAATATGATCATCATATGGATAAAGTGATATTACTTACATATGTTTACAGGGATAATCAGCTTGCCTTTAACATAAAAAAAAAAAGATGCTCATTCAGGTGATATTACTTCTGTCATATGGCAAGTTGTGTGGATGTGAAGCCCCAACACGATCTTGGGACATGATAAACTGACTTTGGTTGCCATGACCCTATTTTACATTAATTGATTGTTAGTTGTTACACATCAAATATAAGTAATATCAATCCTACTGAACATAATCTAAAAAAGGTATTCAAACTTATTGGCTGAGACGAACAGTTTTCACCAGTTTTTATGAGGAGTGGACATCTTTTTTTGGTATGACCAGGTTGTTTACATAACGAGCACCTTCTTTCCATAACAGGCTTGTTTCCAGATTTGTCCCTTTTGCTTGGAAGTTTTGGATCACGGTAATGGTCCCATTTGGTTGGGTTTTTTTTCCACCTTTTTTGGTATAAAGCACATCAGAAACATGTTTGGTTGAGCGGGCAATGTCATCCTTCACTCTAACATAAGTTTCCTCTCGTTGGCATGCCATCGAACACAAGGCACGAAACAAAGTGCACAAATATCCATACCGAATGTCTGCCATGAAGGCATTTACCATTGACCCAGAGGCATTGAAAGGATTTGGTGGTGACGTCTTCGCTTCTTTCGTCCATCTCTTCAAAATAAGAGATGGAGGAATGGATGCGAATAGTTCCCTTTTCATACAATATAGCAAGTGCCAAAATGAAAACCCGGTATGTTGCATTAGTTCGCAAGAGCACCATAATGTGTTTTCTGATCGGTTGAAAATGACCATCCTGAATTCATTGATAGAGTTGTATCTAGCAACAAAGAATGTCACTGTAGTTTCTTCAATTGTCGGTGGAGCGAAATCTTTGCAAGCACCTACCTCGTTCAACTATTCTTGAAAGATATGGAAAGATGCCAACGTGTAAATAATTGTAACCAGTTGTTCAAACTCTCGAAACGGCGTTCTACAAGTTGGTTTCCCTTTCTCGGAATCGTGATCCAGTTGTGCCTCCTTATGCCTTATAGTTGTAAGCACGTTCTCAAAATTTTCCACAAACTCATTAAATGACAATCTCCTCCCAAGATACTTGTCAAATAAGGAATGCATGCTCTCACACCTAGATGTTGTTCACGTGCCAGCAAAGAATTTCTCCTTCAATAAGCCTCCGCCCACATTTTTTGCATCTCCCACATATCGCTTACCCATTGATTGTCAGACAAGTTATATGATTGCATCAACTTTTTCCACTCCGACTCAAATCGGTCTACATCTTCTCTCTTAAAAATGACTTTGGAGAAAGCACTAATAAACCCCCGATCCTTAACGTGAGAGTTAGCATTTTTTTGCAAGCGCCATCAACATAAACGATGCATCGCTTCAGGAAGCACATCTCTGATTGCCTTGCCCATACTAAGGTCACCATCTGTTACCACTGATGTATGTTTTCTCCCACCCATGCATTCCACCAGCTGGTTTAACATTCATGCATAATTTTCAGCATTCTCTTTGATAATAATGGCACATGCAAATATTATCAGTATTCCTGAAGGTATCACTAATGAAGGTGTTATGAGAAGGGCAAGTTGAGCCCGAGATACATTGGTCCAATTGAGATTATTGGCTATGATGGGCCATTGCATATGAGTTGACGCTACCGTCTCAGTTTACTTATGTTCATCTAGCGTTTCACATCACTTTTGAGGAAGTATGTCTCTGATCCGTCACATGTTTTGACACCACAGTCGGTCGAGGTTAGGCCTGATCTGTCCTACGATGAGGTTTAGAAGAGAATTATTGACCGATAGGTCAAGAGACTCCAGAACAAAGAGATTGTTTTTGATATACGTACATATACACGCTACATAAGTAGTTGCGTCTCAAAATCATTTTGAAAACGATTTCATACAAAGCATACAACACGCAGGAAAAATATCGTATTTAAATTTTAATTTCAAAACCAAAGTTGTAATATCAAAGATATGGGACCAAAGCAGACAGGTTGTGGACTGCGCCAACAACCAGAACAACGATAATCGTGGACTCCGCCAGTGATCAATAACAAATCATGCGTTTGGCGTCTCAAACACATTGTCACCGTCATCTCTAGTAACCGGGATCTATCAGAGCATTGATATACCAAATGCTACGTAACCCATAGTGTAGGTGTCCCGTATCAAAACAAAAACATACTACCCAAGTATGAAATCATAGGCATGCAAATCAGAATTCAAAACAGAGAGAATATATTATGTGAATATATAATTCACATAATCCATTTATTATTTTAACCAATCATCGGATTAGTCAAATTACAGAATAGTGTAAACACAACAAAAACAAATACAGTTTCGAGACACAACCTATGTGTCTGAAGTCACTCACCTGGATGTCCTAGCTAACAATCCAATCAAGTGCCACTAGTCAGTGACTAGACGTGCTAGCACGGACACGAAGCTGAAACAAATATTAGATACAAAGCATATCAGAGTTAAAGTAAAGTATGATGATGATACTGTGGTCATACCAAATGCATGATATACAAATGTAGATGCAGACTCTCATAGTCGCTGAAAACATATATCGAATGTAAATTCATCACCCTTGATCATAAATTCGTAATCTACGTAAAATTACAATTGAATCCCCAACCAGTGTGAAATTATATTTTAATCCCCGAGACTAGCAAATTTCATAACAGTCCTTAAAGTATTCTAAATTACCTAGAGATCCTCTCAATATTTTAAATTTATAATTAAATCCTCCAATTTCCTAAAATTGCAAATTTAACTCCAATTTCTTAAAAGTTATAAATGTACCCTAAACTTCCTT
>CAODLS010130483.1:0-10998 GCA_948243855.1 Flueggea neowawraea | reverse complement strand
AGGGTATTCAAGAACTGCAAGGACTTGGGAGTGAGGTTCCCATTCAATCAGCCGATGAAGATATATTCAAGTCTGTGGAATGCAGATGATTGGGCCACAAGGGGAGGACTGGAGAAGACAGATTGGTCAAAGGCTCCATTCATTGCTTCCTACAAAGGATTCCACATTGATGGGTGCGAGGCTTCTGTGAATGCTAAGTTCTGCGCGACACAGGGCAAGCGGTGGTGGGACCAGAAGGAGTTCCAAGATCTTGATGCCTACCAATACAGAAGACTCAGATGGGTGCGCCAGAAATACACCATCTACAACTACTGCACTGACCGCGCCCGCCTTCCTACCATGCCTTCCGAGTGCAAGCGTGACCGTGACGTTTGATCTGTTTAATCACACTCTATATCTGTTCATTTTCATTTAATTTACATATGGTTGTCATTGTTGTTCTTTGCAGCTGCTTACAAGTTACTCACCCGGTAGCTTTTGTCATGTGGTTGCTGCATATTATTAAGTGAAGGCAAGCAAGATCTCATATACGGGCCTGCCTTCCTATTTGTTTCATGAATTCAAAGATATCAATATAACAGATTCGACTATTGTTATCAGTAATGCATGTTTGTTTTGATTATGTTGATGGTGATATGAGAGCTGGAATGAGAGAGTTAGATGACTAGGTCATTCCCGTGAAGTACGATGGAGGCATCTGGTCTTCACATGGATTCAATTTAGGCGTCACTGTATGGCCAACCTTTTGCTGCATTTTCGGCTCCCGCCAAGAGTGAACTACATTATATCCAACCCAACAAAGACAATGATGGTGGTAAGCAACTACCATATTTGTAATTTGTGGAGGCATTGGCATTTGTTTAGTGGAGAGGAGCGCCTCCGTTGCATGTGTCACAAATATCAACGTTTACTGTCTGGTGGACCGCAGTTTCCCAAAGGGTCAACTCCATCTTAGCACAACACACACGGATCTCCCTATGCAACAAAGAAAAAGAAAAACAGTCTTGACCACCGAAAGCCACAATATGGAATCCGCTGAAAGGATGTTGATTTAACAAAGCAGATATGAACTATCATATGACTGGAGCTTTATTTAAGAATACCGACAATCTCGGCGCAATGCATAAGGCTTAGCAAGATTTACTTCAGCTTCATTATCGGCTCAAGTTACTCCACACAAGGCCTGTTTCTATAAATGCTGGAGGTCAGGTCCATGTGGGTAGCACACTTTTCTTTATTTTTCATTTGGGTGGAGAGGGTGGTCAACCATCAAGGAAACCTCACGAGAAAGTTTAATCATTGAAAATGGACTACTTAAATCTACAGTAATATCAATATTAAAGTGTAGCAGTAGTATCAATAGTAAATGGCATATCCAAATCAACAACTTCTAACAACTTGGGTGGTTATTTAGGTGGAAATTCAATAATTCACAGTACCCAAGGGTCCTAAAAAATCTAATATGCCGAAACTTTGTCAAGAATTTCTTATATGATGCATGAATTGATCAAAAAAGGTGTCAGCATTTTGCTCCAACTATGTGCCAAGTATAATTGAAGATGAAAAGGAATAAGTTATCAAAACACTGTTTACATACGTGTACATCCAAGGCAAAAAACAGAGATTAATTTCCACGTGCAACTGCAAATGTATCACAGAAATCCAAATGCTGAACATCTAACTTCACCTATCTAATTTACACACATAAATAAAATTGACATCAAGATAACAAAGCGAAATTTGTGTTGTAAACGCTACAGATATGTATTTAAGCAATGGTGAACCATGTACTAATAACAATACACCAGATTATATCTAATTGCAATGTAGACTATACAGCAGTATGTGCAAGAAATATAATGACCCATCAGCTTTAATGGAATATCGCAAAGCAAATGTTTGCAATGAAGTTTAAATAATATCTATCTAACTAAACTTTTGAATTTCCCTTGCACCAAAAAAAATCTCAAAGATAGAAAAAAATTGTAGTAAATAACAAATAATGCAACTAGAGAAGTTAAGATATTCGCACAATGACCTTATTTTTCTTGCCCGAGGAGAGAAGGAGAACTTCTCCGTCGACAATGTCGTCAGGCTCTATCCTCTTATTCTCACTATCGACTCTGCTATTGTTCAGATACAAACCTCCTTGCTTCATCAACGACGGGCGGCAGATTTACTATCAAGCAAACCAGCAGAAACCGTTAGATCAACCAGACAAAGATTGACAGCATCATCGTACGCCAAAGAGCACGAAGGAACATCCTCAGCAATGCCCTCAATAGTCTTCCAATCCAACTTAGTCTGAGCTCCAAGTCTCAATGCCTCAGTAGCTCTGAGTGCTTCATTGAGTCCTTCCCCATGGACAAACCGCGTGACCTCTTCCGCGAGTTTGCGCTGAGCTGTGTTAGGAACATAACCAGAAGCACTCATTTGTCTTGCCAATTCATCTATCTCCTCCATGTCCAATAAAGTGAGTACTTTAAGGAATCTAACGACATCTGCATCAGGAACAGAGAAGAAGTACTGATAGAACTTATAGGGAGACAACATAGATAGGGAGAGCCAAATGGCACCATCCTCGGATTTCCCGAATTTGGTTCCGTCGCTCTTTAACAGGAGAGGGAAAATCAAGCCATAGGCCACATCTCCCTCTGGCTGAAGAATTTTTTGGATAAGTTCAGTGCCAGCAGTGATGTTACCCCATTGATCACTCCCACCAATCTGAACACTAACACCCTCATTCTGAAACAGGTAAAGAAAATCATACCCCTGCAAAAGCTCGTATGTAAACTCAGCGTAACTCATGCCTTGTTCCTATTCAAACCTCTTCTTGACACTTTCCTTAGCAATCATGGTCCCCACATGAGCATATCTCCCCACCTGTTTCAGGAAATCCAGCAACTTTACCTCCTTCCACCACTCGTAATTATTCATAACCACAAAGGATGGACTTGAATTTGAACCAGGCTGACAATTATTCATGTCGAGAATTCTTAAAATAGTGTTAGTGATTCCAAGAGTGTTTTTTTTCCAAGGTAGGAGCGTCAAGCTCGGGCCTTTCGAGGCTCTTGCCAGATGGGTCACCAACCCTGGCGGTAGCGCCACCAATCAAGGCGACGGCTTTATGGCCGCACCTCTGAAACCAAGAAAGAACAATGATACCAAGAAGATTACCCAAGTGTAAGCTCTCGGCAGTGGGGTCAAAACCGCAGTAAACTCTAAGATTAGAAGTAGAGAGAGAGGAAAGTGACCTGAGATTGTAGCTGGTGAGGGATTCAAGCAGCCCTCTTTCTTCTAGAATTTCGACGACATTGGGTCGGACAATTGATTCTTGAGAAGTGGAGGCGTGTTGATGAGCTGATTGAATGCATCTGATTGAATAGTTGGGGTACTGAGATTTGGCGAGGAGATGGAGGGAGGCACTTAATTTAGGTGGGAGGGAGAAGGGAAAGAGAAAAAGTTTGGGAGTTTGAGGAGAGTGAAGGGAGAAGCAAAGCAGAGTTCGTGCAGCAGTAGCGGCCGCCATTCAATTTCGGATTTGGTCTCTCATATTCTTCAGCTGTGGTGTGGTGGCTTTTGGATTATGGGCAAGGCGTGCTTTCAAGTTCAGCACATAGCGTACCCCATCCACACTCAACGACTAACGTTCAGCTCAGCTCAGTCCAGTTCAGTTCAGGTCTATACCGAAAGAAAAAGAAAGAAACGTTTTTTTTTTCTACTTTATATTTTTAGGAATAACAAAAAATTGTGAATATTATTTCTAACTAGTACAATAGACACGCGCAACGTGGTCGTTTTGCTGAGGGAGTTTGATTATTATATATGTTAACTAGGACAATGCCCGTGCTATGTTAAATTGTAATTATCTTGTTCCCTTTACAAAGTAGTTTTTAAGATTGACAACTAAATAATAAAAATATATAGTTTAATTAATTTTGAGCAAAATTTGAATTGAGAGTTGAAGTTAATCATCGTATTATTTAACTTCAAATATAGCTTTATGATGTTGCTTTGATGCAGATGTTACTTCATGTATAACAATTTGAATTTTCCGTTTGGATACTCTTCTAAAAAAAATTTTGGGTTTTGTTTTGAATAAGCAATCTCACAATTTTGTTAACTGGCAAATAGCCTCATTGGATCGATGTTAAGAAAAGAAAGCCTCGTTGGATCAGTCTCTCGTGCAATAGAAGCTAGAAGCGCCTCAATCCTATCCTCAGATGACTTCATTCATGGTCCTCTCTACACTACTTTTTCTCATCAAGATCAAACACAATAGCAAGACACCTCCTACTGAGCATTCCTAGGGACCAACTGTAGAGTCCTAAAGGAACTACAAAGAACCAAATCAAACATCCAGTAATCAATAAGTTTAGCAACTGTTCAAGATGGATAAAATTAAATTGCGCACTTAACGCGCAAATTTTAAAAAGAAACAATGACACAAATTCTCATTAAGAATTGATCACCGCCGGAAGGAACTTTTGGCAGAAGAAATTTTGACAAAACTGGCGCAAACTTTTTTCACTTCTTTTCTGATTTTAGCGGTAGCATACACGGTAAGGAATTAGCGTTTACTTGTCAGACTGAAACCTTTAATATAGTTTAACTCACATTTTTATAATTTATCAAGTTCAGGACAGAGCATTACCTCTATAAACTGATCGCAACATTTGAAAACCATAGAATTGTGTGCCTTTAATCGACCATGGTAAGTCAATTTGAATTTGCATCACAAAAAAGGTATCTATCACAATTCCTGTCAAATTCATAGAACAAATCAGACTAAATAACAAACTAAACATACATAGTTACAAATTTTTGTTAAAAATAATTAATTTCAGCCTCCTCTGTGCCTTTGAAATTAAGAGAGGGTGCAGATAGAGAAATAAGAGATGGTTAAGATCGCACCACCTTTGTTGTTGTTCCAAGGACAAAATTTTAAATCTTTAGATTGCTAGTACGGGTTTTGAGCAGAGAAGAGAACCCAACAACTCTAACTTGAAAAGACAGAGAAGAGATAAGATGTCGAGAAGAAAAAGGAGGTCACGAAGAAGGAGACCTTCCCTTTCTTCTGAGCTAAAAGTGAGTCCCTTTTTCTGGTTGTGTTATGAGGATTATGAAGAGATTCAACTAATGGAGAGGTGAGGTGCATAAATAATCAATAAATATTGTTCTAAACATTCTGAATTCCTCTTTTGAAACTCGAAACTGTAGCATTGAGTGAAGATATGAATGAATTTCAAAATCTTGTATAGGCAACGGAAGAGAAGAGAAAGGATAGAATTAGTGTATTTCGATGGTTAGCATTGACTAGCCCTTTTAACTATCGTGACAAAAAAAACCAGCAATCTAACTATTAAAAATCCAAAGTGTAAAGCAATTGAAATAGACAATTAGCGGAAGTAGGAGAAAACGTTTATATTTAAATTGCATAGCTTGAACATATTGATTTAAATAGATACATTTATTGATTTATTACTAAAATACCACTTGTCAAATAATTAAGGAGACACTTGTCATAAATTTAGAAAAATTTCCTAATTATTATATATATATTGATTGATTTATTAGTATTCCTTAATCAATCGGAAAAGAAGCAATAGATAAAGTTTATTGTATTGCGTTGCAATTGCTTCTCACCATTTGCCTGTTTGATGTTCGACTTCGGCTCAATCTCTTTGATAGATTTGTTAATTTTTGTTTTCTTTTTTGTCTTTTTGACTTGTGTTGTTGTGTTTTCTTCGTGAACTTGAACTTCTTAAGCAACCTCGTCCTGAATGTCAACTTTTAATTTTATGGTTTGCTCTGATTTGACTTTATGCTTATTCTTTCTTGTGTGCTTGAGCTTAGGTGTGGGTTCTGCTTTAACAAGTTGAATTTCTTGTGCGATGAATTAGTTGAACTTTTGAGAAGCATCTTTTGAAGATATGAGAAACATGTATTCTTTGTCTTGGGACGATACTAATCTTTTGTAGAACTTGCTCTTGTGTTTGTTATTGCCCTATTTAGACGTTGTTTTGTTTAGTATTTTTGTAATTAGAAATAATAATGTAAATATAATTGCATTGATGGTATTGGTAAATTACCTTAGTTGTAGAGTCAATATAAGTTTATGGGTGACACTTTATAAGATAAATTGCTTGATCGAATAGTGTCACTTCAACGTCATGTATTTCATATGTGACTTACAACTTCAAGTAAAACTTGTCAAAGCATTATTATGATAATAGAATTTAGCGTGTATCACCTTGGATGTATGAGTTCTTTAATTTTAATTTATTTAGGTTATCTTCGTATGTAAGTGATCATCTCTTTGCAAATTTCGCAATATGTTTCTTCTTTCTACTATTCAAGTATCTTTGTTTTTGAGCATTTTTTTGCATGCGTAAAGCCATGGTTCTTCCTTGTTAATTATTGTTTTGATATTTTCTTGGAATGCGACTTTGCACTATAATATTATTGAATATTAGTGAAATCTTAAAGTGTTGTAGAATTTTTGTAGGAGTTGTAGTTCGATAATGTTTGACCTCATAAGTTGAGCCACTGGTAATTTCTGCCAAAAATATTTTTCTTACTTGGTCTAGTTCTGTAAAGGGTCCATATAGAATAGTATCATTTTCCTTTTGTGACCTAGCATTGAAGCTGTAACAATGAAATTCAAAGAAATACGTGGTTAGTAAGCTAACATATTCAAATTTGTTTTTTTTTTTGAAAAGTACAGGAAGTGCCAAATAAAAGTAAAGCCAAGATTATACGATGAAAAAGATCCTTAAAAAATGCCCTTAATTGTCCAACAAAAAAGATTAATTACCTAATAGCGTGGCAAAAAAAAAATAGTTGTCCAAAAAGATGGGCGAAAATAATGGCATAGCGTGTTAGACAAAAAATAGGCCCCAAATAATAATAATTGTATTATAGCGTGGCGAAAATATGCACATATGCTGGTAAAGCTATTACAAAACATATATAAGTTTTTAGTAAGCATAATATCGTCATTCGTTTTTAAATTTATTTAGTAATAAACTATTTAAGATTGTCACATAAACACATGGAGTCAATTAGAAGAAATATTATATGATTAAAAGATTAAAGTCCTAATGGTTGAAAAAAAGATCGAGCTCTTTTACATTGACATTTTTTTGGCTCATTCGTCGGCAAATTTAATTTATTTGTCCTGTACCCCTTTTTTTTATTAGTAATAGCGAAAAGAGTGTTTTCAAAAGGAAATGAGAAAAACAAAACATCTATTAATTGAGTGAAATCTGTTAAAGCAAGTATAAAGAATAATCATTGCCTTAATTAAATTTAATTTAAAGATTAGGAATTTATTTTTAATTAAATTTTAATTCAATAAATGGCCATAAATTATTTTACTAGTAATTTAAATCTGAACAAGTAGAACTACCTTCACTAATCACTGCTCTTCAAAATCACTCGTCATTATTTATTGAGGAGCAAACCATTCTTGTTCCATTGTATAGACCATTTGCAGGATCCAAATTCCTGAGTAGTATAACATGACAATTAATCTTTAGCTTTAACTTGTGTGGAGGAAGATCATTCGGACACAAACTATTCAAAAATTCTTCTTGATAGTAATTGTGTATATCATCAATTGCTCTATCAAAACTTTTGAATTCCAAACTTTCCCCGGGGAATAAGTTTATCATTTTGGCATTCAGTTGATCAACATACTTATTCGTAGTTGATAAAATAGCTCGTTTGGTCATATATTCTGTGTTGAGTTCAGTTTTGATGATGATGAATGCAAAACATCCATGAAAGAGGTGCAAAGTTGAAAACCTGCTGGTACCTGGCCACAGAGCACTATATAAGTCATCAAAGCACTTTGATGCATGCATAACTGCGTTCTACGCACACAACAGTGCCTACAAAGCAGGTATATGTGAAGCATATGCTATTGGAACTGATTTACACACATGTACGCACGTTGTATATGTAATCAACGCACGTTGACGAACATCCAGTTTGATGAGTAGAAAGCCAAAGCACACAGATACACGTAGAGATGAGTGGTGTGAACGCTGAAGAGAAAAATGTGATCTTCAAAGAGAAGCTCTACGCACACAGAAGAGAGAAACAAAGCACGTAGACGAAGCATGACTGAAATAAAGCCAAATTTTGTTACAGCGTGCCAGAAGTTCAAAAAAGAATATTCTCTGACATGAATTCAGAAAGTATCAGCACAAAGAGCCATGCACAAAGCATGAAAATACAAAGGTGTCAGATGAGATGAGCTGGACTAGCTGACAAAGTCAAGACGCTCATCGGGAATTCAAATTTAAGACATTCTCTGATGCAAATCATGTTCAAATATCAGAGTTGCAGACTTGACAGAATGACAACGCATGTTAAAGTATCAACAACGCACGTAAAAGAAGTCTAGCAACGTGACAACATTCTGGAAATTCGAAGCAACACACACAGAACATCATACAACATATGTTGATCATTGAACAACACACGTAGATGAACTACAACGCACGTTGATGATGATCCAATCAAAGCCAAGACAACTTGAGTTCTATCAACACACGCAGACTTGCATACACAGCACGTAGAACTCAGATAGAACAATGAATAACGCTCGTAGAAGAGGAACAACACATGTAGTGAAGGGTGACATCATTATTGAGCAGAATTTGTTTGATCTTACAACGGCTACTTTGAGGCTCCAACGGCTATATTCCTTTAAGTGGCTATAAACAGACGTCCTAGTTCAGAAGAGAAGTAGAGATACCATTGCTAAGATTTGCTATTCACTCTATCTTTTTTCTCTACCTTTATAGCCCATTTGAGCTATTATGCTTGCATATATTTCTGGGTTTGAGTGAGCTTATAGTTTGCAATATCTTTGGGTTAAATTTGTAACAAGAAAGGTTGTTTGTTTGGGGTAGAAAGGTTTTTCTAGTGAGCCTTAGAAAATTAGAGTTTCGGTTTCCTAGTTGATCCCACAAAAACTAGTGAATGGATTTCTAGTAAATCCCGCAAAAGCTAGAGGTATGGTTTGCTTGTTTTGTCTTGAAAATAGGTGGTAACAATTTTCTAGTTCAGCCCGTAAGAACTAGGTGAAAGGTTTTCTTGTAGAGCCCGCAAAAACAAGGTGTAAAGGTTTGCTTGTATATCTCGCAAAAATAAGTGTTGTAAATGGTTTCCCTCCACCTGGAAGTGAGGAGATAGTTGATTGAATTCTCTAGTGAATCTAGAAGAGTGGACGTAGGTCAAGACGACCAAACCACTATAAATATTGGACTTTGTTTTTATCTCTCCCTTACTCTCTCTCATTTACTTTACTTACTTTATCTTGTTTGTGAATTGGTGATTTATTGCTTCCGCACTTATACTTTGATTTTGATTTGAAAAGAATTTTGTTATTTGCTTTTGTTTGCAAAAGATTTTCAACAAATTTTTGAACTTGATAAAACTCCAATTCACCCCCCTCTTGGAAGTGTCATTCCATTCTTCATATTGGGACCAAGCCTGAGTTTTCAGTGTCTTCAAAGCTATATTGTTTTTGACATGTCTAAACCTTTGCATGTAATTTGGAATTATTAAAAGATCGAAAAATCCTAAATTTTGGCTTACATGGAAAATCTACTTTGAAATTTATCATGTTTTTGTGATAAATATTTTGTTTGGATTTTTTGATGGTTCCTGAAATAAATATTATGTTTTAATATTTATTTTGGTGTTGGTAATAAACCCTTTGTTTGAATTTTAAGGCTAACCATTATTTGGAAAAATGCTCTGTTTGAAATTAAGAATATTTTTCTGAAACATGTATTTGTTTCTAAGATTAAATGTATTTTCAGCACTATGCTTTGTTTAGCATTTTGAGATAATTTTATAAATAAATGTTTGGTATATTTTGTAAACAAGATGTATGTTTGACATCTTGTCTGTTTGGATATTGTTAAATAAATATCTGCATATGTTTTTGATAAAATAATTTGATATAGGACACCTTTGTTACAGGACAAACGTAACATTTGGTATACCAATGTTAAAATTCAATTTTCAGGGTAGGTGGTAGCACTCAGTTACCAGGGTAGGTGGTAACCCGTTTCTCTAGCTAACACACGTGACTATATGTTCTTAGTGGCGAAGGTCCGAGTGTGTTTCTAGTGGTAGAATCCACATATGATCTAGTGGTAGAGTACACATTTGATTCTAATTCTGGATTTTGTTATGAGTCCCATGTCAGTTTGTTTTGATAAAAAAATTTTGGTGAGTCTGTGATATTGCTCATTTTCCCATATTGTATCATTCGATAGTATGACGAGGTATATCCAGCTGGAGCACGAGGACTGCAATGCTCATGGATGTACTTAGATCAATATATGCTTTGTTAAAGCCTTGAGACCCTTAGGGTGGATGGAGTACTATATAGAGCCCCTAAGACTATCAGCTGTGAAACGACTGCAAAATATCACCTGTGAAAGAAGGTTAACATAGACAACATAAGAAAAAAAGGGTAAGAATCCCTAATGAAGAAACGACAAGTCAGACTGCCTCATACGTGCCTCGCAAGACTAGTTTGAAACCCTTTTTCAAAATACCGCACACATAGATAGATACCATATAGTATACACACTATATAAATAATACATTTTCTAAAATTTGTTTTACCAAAATGTTCGCATCCATATCACACAACATGCATTCAGACAATATACACATATACTTGTGAATTCATAATACGGGACCATGAAATATTTTCATATCCATATAACAGTGTGGGCTCCACCACCTGACTGCTCATAAAAGCGTGTATTTGGCCAAATACACGGTTATCCCATTACCCCGATAACTAGGGCCTTAACAAAGCATTGGTATACCAAAGTCTACGTACCCTGTAGTTGGTGTCCCTATGTCAAAGTGTTATATACATAGTATTCCACATACAATCATGCATCATCTTTTCCTTTATTCCATCATTTACAAAATACTCTTGTATATATATATATATAT
>CAODLS010130458.1:0-10549 GCA_948243855.1 Flueggea neowawraea | reverse complement strand
CATCCATTACCTAAGTATCACCACTTAGGATTTTCACTATCAATCTTCTCAAAGATTACAACTTCACTTTCTAGCTAAGTAAGAACTCTTACAAGTTTCTTGATTCCTGTTCAAGAACAAAAACCAACCTAAGGATCTACCTTTGATTCCTCTCACAATCACTCTTTAAAAAGTGTTTACAAACACTCACCAACAGATTAAAAGCTAGTGATACAAGCAAATGAAGAATGAAATTGAAGAACAAATACACTTGTATCAATAAATGAGAAATTCAATGCTTTGATGCTTGTAAGAATTCAATGCCCAGATGTTTTATTATCTGTTTCTGACCTCCCAAGCATGTATTTATACTTCTCTCTTGATTCCAGACCGTTGTGGGGTGTAATGTAGCCGTTGTGGTATTAAATGAGGCGCATTTAATATAATGTCAGAGTCTTCTTACGTACATGACATAAATCTTACGTACGTTACCTGACTTGATGTTCATCACACGTACGTGATAAGTACATACACGTACGTTGATCATAGCTTATCCCCAATTCACGTACGTGAATAACATCTGACGTACGTGACTTCTATGTCTGAACCATCCAGTAGCTTCTGTTTTCAGTCCGGAGCATATCACGTATTTGAAATTCCATCTCACGTACTTTAGTTCAATGTGACGTACTTGAGTTATTATGCTTGCGTACGTGAACGATAAACACTTGACCGTTGCTTCATCTGTTTGTCTTGATCCACGTGAAATTCAAACAAACATTATCTCAACTAAAATCTTCGTCTTGTTTTGTATGTCTAACGTACGTGACTTTTTATGTCACACATACGTGTGACTTCATGCCTTCAATTGATTCAAGACTTCAATTTGTTCGCTTTAATTCTGATCATATTTCACGTACTTTGGATACCTCTCATGTACGTGAAATTCTCTGACGTACGTGAACATTATCTAACGTACGTGTGATCACTTCTCCCAACTTTCAGTAGCTTCTGTTTCAGTTCACGGTCAAACTCACGTACTTGAGACTATATCGACGTACGTGACATGCACACACATACGTGACTTTGGACACACGTACGTGAATCTTCCTCAGATCAAATTCCGCAGTTTGTTCATCATCAAAACTTAGAGAAATCTCAATGTTGACCACCCTTGGTCCAACACTATCAATATAAAAGTCTGGCACAAAATCGTAGTAGATAAGTGAGTTAAGAGTGTTTACAGAAAATACGTGAAAACGCTCCCTCTCCGCTCTCTTGTTGCCATTAGCCTTAGATTATAAAGAGGAGAGATTTTTTCTTCTTTGTACATGGTAGATTATCCTGCTAGAAATTTTTCTGGTGGTTTTTAGGTTGTGGTTACGTTCCACATTCCCATCGCGATTGTAATTGTGGTTTGTGGTGACTAGCAAGAACTCATTTTCTCAAGCATCCAATCGACTCCATTCCACTGCCCTTTTTTAGGTAAGCTTAATCACTCGCTTAGTTATTTGTTAATTATTTTCTATTTATTTGGTACTGGATGTCTTCAAAGGCTAACCAGTGATACATTTACTAATGACTATAAATATTGATGTCTTTTTTCTATATTTTAAACATTGTAATAAAAGTACAATAATTGTGTATAAAAATATTTGTAATTATTTGTTCCGTTGCCCATTTTGAGGTAAGCTCAATCACTTGCTTAGTTATTTGTTAATTATTTTCTATTTATTTGGTACTGGATGTCTTCAAAGGCTAACCAGTGATAGATTTACTAATGACTGTAAATATTGATGTCTTTTTTCTATATTTTAAACATTGTAATAAAAGTACAATAATTGTGTATAAAAATGTTTGTAATTATTTGTTCCATTGCCCATTTCGAGGTAAGCTCAATCACTCGCTTAGTTATTTGTTAATTATTTTCTATTTATTTGGTATTGGATGTCTTCAAAGGCTAACCGGTGATAGATTTACTAATGATTGTAAATATTGATGTCTTTTTTCTATATTTTAAACATTGTAATAAAAGTACAATAATTGTGCATAAAAATATTTGTAATTATTTGTTCCATTGCCCATTTCGAGGTAAGCTCAATCACTCGCTTAGTTATTTGTTAATTATTTTCTATTTATTTGGTATTGGATGTCTTCAAAGGCTAACTGGTGATAGATTTACTAATGACTGTAAATATTGATGTCTTTTTTCTATATTTTAAACATTGTAATAAAAGTACAATAATTATGTATAAAAATATTAATGAACAATATATGTTTAAAGGGTAATAGTGCTCAGTGTTACCTTTTGATTCTTTTAGGCTATAGAGATAGGAATCTAAACAATTAAAAAGTGGCTTGAAAAACAATGGAATGTATACCACCACTCTTACCATCATTCCAAAAATAGAAAATCCCACCACTGCTAATGACTTCAAGCCTATATCTTGCTATACTTTAGTGTACAAACCTATTACTAAGATTCTAACAAATAGGCTGAGTGATGTTCTCCCTAAAATTATCCACAAAATCAGTAAGCCTTTGTTGCAGGCAGGAGTATTGTGGATAATGTCCTTCTTGCTCATGAACTCCTGAGAAATTATCATAGAAGTGTAGGTAAATCGAACTGTGCTTTGAAAATTGACTTGAGGAAGGCTTATGACTCTATACACTGGGATTTTGTGGAGGAAGTGCTAATTGGATTAAATTTCCCCACCAGGTTTATTGTTTGGATCATGACATGTATACGATCCTACTCGTTGTTTCTTATGTTTAATGGATCCTTGCAAGGTTTTTTTGAGAGGAAAAAGAGGACTAAGGCAAGGGGACCATATATCACCCCTACTTTTTGTCTTTGTATGGAATATCTGTCTCTATCCTTTGACATGAAATTGCCTCATAACTTCAAGTATCATTCAGGTTGCCAGAAACTCAAATTGATGCATCTCTGTTTTGCTGATGACTTGATGATTTTTTATAGTAGCCATACACAGTCTTTGCTAGCCATTAATAGGGTTCTAAATCATTTTACAGAGGCCTCTGGCATGCAAAAAAAATGAAGGGTTAACTACTATGTCGTCCTTGAGTTATAGTGTAATCTACTATCCGCTCCCTGGGTTTTGAAAAAACTCCTTTACATTCCCTGAGATCCTTGAAAAGCTCATTTATGGTCCCTGAAAAAGCTTTTTTGTTGTCCCTAAAAAGTTAGGGATCGCAGATGAGCTTTTGAAAACTTTGGGACCACAGAGGAACTTTTCAAAACTTTGGGACCACAAAGGATATTGCATTACACCTTAGGGACGACAAAGGAATTAACCCATAAATGAAGGTAAAACCTCCATCTTTTTCTCTAACACCAATGGTGAAGTTAAACAAGAAATTTTACAACTTCTGAGGTTTAAATATGGACAACTCCCAGTCAAGTATCTGGGTGTCCCTCTAATATCAACAAAACTCAAAAGAGAACATTGCACAATGCTACTGGACAAACTAAATTCATGTATTAATTCATGGACTGCTAAGTGCCTTTCCTATGCAGGCCGTTTGCAGGTGATGATCTCTGTTCTTAGAAGTATTCATATATATTGGTGCGCTATATTCATTCTCCCTAAATCTGTAGCAAATGAAATTGATAGAAAATATCAAGCCTTCTTATGGTCGAGCGAAGATCATAGTTCTAAAAACTTGGTTTCTTGGGAATTAGTTTGCAAACCAAAAAAGGAAAGAGGGCTTGGAATAAAGGAACTCATCCCTTGGAATCAAGCTGCCATGGGAAAAAAAAGTTTGGGATCTTCTACAACAAAAAGAATCCTTATGGGAAGTATGGATCATGAAACAAAAGCTTAAGAAATTAAGCTTCTGGGGCATAACAAAACCCTATGATTGTAGTTGGGCTTGGGGGAACTTGCTCATGCTGAGAAGTGAACTAATCTGAGGCTTCCAGTATGTTCTAGGGGATGGAAAAAATTCTATTTTTGGTTTGATCCCTGATTCAGAGGTAAATCTGTTGCAGAAACTTTTCCCATTATAAATATTTAGGATACGGGTATCCTGAAGCATGCTGTTATGGCTGATGTTTGGCAACAATCTGAATGGATATTATCAGATCCTGTAAATGATGACATAGAGAGTGTTTGAAGGGAGTTACAATCTATATATCCCTATGCACTTCGGTCTGATACAATTTGTTAGACACCCTCACCTCATGGCAATTACACTATACAAACTGCATTGAATGAATTGAGATCAAAAGCCAGCTTTGTTTCATGGTATAAACTAGCTTGGGGACCTAATCACATACCTAAACATAGTTTCATTATATGGCTGGCTTTGAATGACAAACTTGTTGTCAAAGAAAAAATGATGAAATGGGACGTATTCCAGATTATACTTGTGTTTTTTGTCAACTTGCATGTGAAAACATTAACCATCTATTCTTTATGTGCCCTGTTACCGCTGGAATTTGGCTCACTATCTTGCAAAGTTTTAGTATCAACAGAAACATCCTCCCATGGTGTAGAGAAGTAAGCTGGTTCTCAAGGAAAACTAAAGGGAAATCATTGTTGCAGCAGAAGAGAAGAGTATTATATACTGCTACAATCTACTAGATCAGGAAGGCTGGAAATGTGCGCATTTTTCGACAACAAGTTCTTACTTCTGATCAGATTTGTAAAGTTATTTCTGAAGAGATTGCATTGAATTTTTCTTAGCATTTCTAGTCTAGTTTAGAATGTATTTATGTTGCTTTGTAGAGATGCAACTTTGCTGGTTTCGTTATTATCAAGAGTGTAAGTCTAATGTGTCCTGTTTTATGAGAGCCATTATTTCTCTCCTAACTTTCTATCTCTCTGTCCAAGTGTAAGTCAGAGTTCAGTAGAGTCTATGTGGGGAGTAATGAAGGCAGATATCTCACATTTGTGTAGACAATCATTCTTTAATGAAAGTCTTTAATTCTTTACTAAAAAAAAAACAATGGAATGTAGCAATCACCAGTAATCCCCTAAACACAGAAGGCATATAGCGCAAGCACAAAAATATTTAGCTTGAAAAGAAAATATTATTGATCGATTGACCGCAAGCGCACGGTTGTCAATGTAGTTTTTTCTTGGGAGTATCTCTAGGGTATCGAATCCACGGGAACGGTTTGCTAATGTTATCAATTCGTGACAAGAAAATAAAAATTCAATAGTTGAAATGTTTTATATTTTGAATATGAAACAAAGATGTAATAAAGTAAACGCTCAACATAAATTGCAACAGAAAGCAAACAATATACGATAAGATGTTAGGGCTTTCAAGGTTTGGCTAAGAATTCTACTTGTTATACTTATGAATGGGTTCTTTTATAGATTGGGTGTTCTCTCACTAATTTAGCTTAAAATCTCTTTCCAGTTCATTTAAGTTATGTCTACATTTATTAGGAGGGTCCTTTCGGCCTCACCTAACTAAACTAGACTCATTAGGTTCATTCGGGAATTTCATCGAACACATTACCTACAAAGACTATGTCTACCCTAAGTATGGTAATTTCAATGCTTGTAAACCTCATTTAAGCTTCATCTTTCAATCATTCACCTAAATTTGTCATTAATATCATTATGGTGATCAAGCATAACAATATTCATACAAAACAAGTCATTGAACCAACCTAACATAAACACAAGATATCACATGAAATTCATCAATCCCATTCATAAATGTAACAAGTATCCATCAATAGTCTACATCTCTCAAGCCTAAGAAAAAATTTAAGCTACCATGGCTATGTTCAATAAAATGGAACAATGAAATACAACACAAATCATGGTAGATAACAATAAGAATAAGGAGGAATTAAGGAGAATAAGGTGTAGAGAGAGCTTCTCTAGGTTGAATCATAGAGAAATCCTCAAGCCTTCAAGCTCTCCTCTTCCTTCCTCCAAACCCTAAAGGAACGTTCCTCTCAAGAAGAAGAGAGAGATGTGTTCTTCCCAAATAAGAAAAAGATGTAGTGTGCGAAGTGTAGAGTGTGTGAGAGTGAATGAGAGGGGATATTTATATCCCTTGACATGTGGTCAAAACCTAATTACTTTGTATACAAAAATGCCCCAAATGTATGCCTTTTTATCCGCATAACTTTAGTGTTTTTCCATCATTTCTCTCTCCTCCACTGGTGTGTATCACGGCCATGACAAATGGGTGTCACAGCCGTGACAACAATCTGCCCAAAGTGAGATGTGAGATTGGCCAAGTGTCACGGCCGTGAGGGAGGCCGTGAGGGTGTCACGGCCGTGACACTTCTTCCCTCATGGTCGTGACAAAAATTTGTCCAAGTCCTCCTTCGTGCCTCGCTTGTCACGGCCGTGAGAGTTGGCTCTCACAGCCGTGACACTCATTCATTGGTCCTTTCCTTCATTTTCTGCAAACTTTTTCGCGTTCGTTCAATGCCTTTTTATTTTGCACCTCTTTCGCACTCTTTTCCACTCATTTTCCTCCAATTTAAATCATCATACAAGCATCATGAACATCATAAGAATTTCACCACAAAAGAATGATTTAAAGGAAGAAAATAGATACATTCTTGCTTGATTACACATGTAAATTTAGAACATATCAATTATATTAACTATAGTTTTGAGCATTTACTTTGCTGGGATCCTGATGAAAATTAAGCTGATTAGCGGAGCTTAGTCCGAGTCTTTGGAGTTGAAAGCAATCTTAGAGATGACCTTAACCACAAACACATTGCCTACAATTAACAAAAAAAACGCATTAGAGGCACAAAAAAGCGCAAGACATAAAACCAAATCTGAATCCAAAGATTCAACCAAAGAAAAGTGTTGAATTCCTGTTGAAGATACTAATTTGAAGAATTGCCTGTTGAATTCCTGATGCAGGGCCTGATGGTTCTGAGCTCCGCGTCAACGTCTTTGAGTTGAAAAACAACCTTGTACGACCAATATCCTTAAAACTGAACTATGAAAACCAAAACAAAACATAGAACTAATGTAAGAGACCTTTATTGTTGGGTTAGATTTCAATTTACATAACTTGTTACCTTGTAAAACTTGAGAGAATGGAGCTAAGTGAGTAATCCGATTATTAGGTAACTGATTCTTTTAGCTGTGATAGCAAATGATGGAGATAAGATCAGGATGGAATTAATGGGAGTTAGAGAGAATGTATGTGATTGTTTTTGCTATGGCTTTACGAAAAGTAAGAAACAGAGAGAACTGATATTATTATTGCTCCGGCTTTATGACTTGGCAATGGTGCCTTCCGCGCAAATTAAGGTCTTTCTTTCTTTGCTCGCTTTTTTCTGTTTCTTTTTTCCATTGATCTGGTATTTTTTTTGAATACAATTTATGTGCCGATATTTTTGTTTACTAGGAACATGTTTACTGTCAACCAAATGTAACTTAGCTCACCTAATGTAATTATGTGGATTAAACAAATGTAACTGCTATTCGATCAATTTAATTTTTAAAAATTTAATAAAATTTGAGATGTAAAAACATTTTTTCAGATTCATCTAATAAATTTAGTGTAATTTCATAGATCATCAAATAAAAAGCTGCACTACTTATTAAGTTTGGTTCAACTGTAATATTTTTACATAATTAAATGATTTTGTTAAAAAATTGTCACAAAAGGGACTGATCAATCGCTTTTTGTGAGCAACTCACTCTAGTAGTGAATCGAATTTCATCTATAGTACATTGTAATTAAGCTAAGAAACAAAGATCTTTTGAAAATTAAAGGATGGTGAAATTGTAGATTTGACATAAAAAAAATTAAGGACTATTGGATATTATTAAAACTTTATATAATTTTAATATAAGCTACAATTTTTTGTAGAATGAATCATATTTTTCAGATTTTAATAAAACAATCATAAATTGTAACCAAAGTGGTGGAACATCTGATTCCAAATACAACAAAAAGGGGGCAAAAAAATGTTAAAAGCATATGATTCTGAATACTAGGGCAAGTAATGTGTAACCAGCAAAGCAAACTAGTAAAGAAAAGAACAAAAAATTTGATTCCTACCAAAGCAAAGCATTTGATTCTGGGCCGCACCAATTTAGTTACAACCACATTCCTTAATACATTTTCAGAGAGTGTTCGTGTTACAATGTAGTGTCATGTTCACTTGTACATTTTTATAATGGTAAATTCACACCCTAAACAATTGAGAGCAAATTGAAAAGGGAGACCAATAAACATCAAATATGGCTTATTTACTTTATTTTTTTATGAACTCATAAAATTAAAGTCAGGATAAAATAAATTAGTAAAATGAATGAGATTTGTATATTAAATATCAAAATAAATAACAAATACTAAAAAAAAACTAACAATTAGTATTTATGTATTGATAGTGTTGATATCTTGTCACTCAACACTGAATTTAATGTAGGAAGTCCATCGCCAAGCTCCAATCCTTCGTATGAATGCTGAGTGGACCTGCAAACAAGGTTGAGGGAGGATCAGAAGTCCTTCTCTTGGAAACACTCTCATGCTTAAGTCAGTAGAATGCTTGAGGCTTGAGCTTTGAGTTCCAAGAGAGAATTGAAGTCTTACCTTGAAAATAAATTGGAGGGGTATTTATAGAGGTAGAGGATAGATTTCCGATTTTACAGATTAAGATTGTCACACCATCAGTGGGTTTTTCTTATTGAGTCTTTTGACTAGCCTATAAAATTTGACTTTTATTGTGTTTAGTGGATCTATCCCATAGAAATAGCTCCACACTTTTGTCTTCGGGTTACTTAGAGACAGAAGTATTTGAAATATCACTTTTCGGATTTTTAGCCCCTTTTTTTCCACGGTATGACCTATTTTTCAAATTTATTCTTTGACGGATTCTTTTGCGAATGGAAATTTTCTTTGAGCATTACAACTGCAATTTGCTCAGTAGGCTTGCTGCTAACAGAGATCAGAGACCAGGAACAACAATGCTGCCCTCACCTGCTGACCGCACTATACACATGCGGCTAGGCCTGGGTTCCGAGCCGGGCTAGGGAGTATATTTTCAGCTCAGTCGACCAAGGCGGGCCAGTCCCAGTAGACCGGATTGACACTCTAACCCAAGCCTGCCTATTCAAAAAGAGAGGTCCGGGCAGGCTTATAAGCCATTTTTTGTTTTATATATATATAGGACCGGACTAAACCTATTTTTTGAAAATTCAAACCCAACCCAAAATTTACATCGGGCTCACATTTTAGCTTGGCCCGGTCCAGCATACTAAAAACCCAAATTCAAACTCTTATATTTATTGGGTTTGCCCATGGGCTAGGCCAAAATGACCAACCCTACGTGTGACTAATGTATATATATATATATATATATATATATATATATATTTCGATTCGATTCAGTTCGATCCAGTTTTCGGTTCGGGTATTACTTAAGATTCAGTCTCGAACCAAATGAAAATTTCGGTTCAGTTTGATTTGTCAAAAGTCAATGGGTTTTTTTTGCTCCGGTTCTTTTTACTTCGGATATCTCCAAGACTCGTACTCAGCCCTACATATGAGATCATAGGCATTAATATCACTGTACAAAAGTTCGTTAAAATGATCTGGAAAATCAATAAAATTGCGTTCAAGACAAGCTTCCGTAATATAGAGACCTCATTTAGCCAACCAATGAGCGAGACAACTTGCCACCAATGCATTTCATCAGAGAAAAGAAAGAAAAGTAACAATGCCTGCATGCTGGGAGCATATTTTGAAGGACATTTGTTCAGCTATGGTTTTGTTGCCAACGCAAAAGTCATAGTAATGTCATCTTTAAGTAAAACCTTAAACGTGACAACTTACAGAAAACATAGATATCAGCTAAACTATTTCCACCTACTTAGATATGAGAATCAAAACAGGAAACTGGAAAATAAAGCTTTAATTCCAGTGAATGGTAAGAAAAGCAGGGAAATTTTGAGTTTTCTGGATTACCAAGCAGTGAATAGTAAGAAAGCTTCATTCTTTACAAACAGAAAAAAATTGAGAAATAGTATAACAGCCTTCAAACATCTGATGTTTGCATAAAAATCGCAAGCTTTACACAAAAGTTTCAGCTAACTCTGACAGCAAGCTTTGGAACAAACCAAGTATCCAGCCTCTGAGGAAAGCAAACTAAGATCATATATTAGTTTTTTTGTGAAGCATCAAATAAGTAGTAGTCTATGGCTACATTGCCAGAAGAAACTAACCAGCAAATGTAATTTGGCATGGCATTGGATTGATTCTTCGAACAAGCCACTCTCATTGGGCTTTAAAGGTATGTCCTGTGTCCAACTTTACAAGATTTGCGTTCCCCATGGATGAAACAATCTAAAATCAATATAATTGACAATCTCCACACAGAATCAAGTTGTAAATATTCTAACCTAACCTTTGTCCAAACAACAATTTCTGAAACTTGAGGGAAGATTTAGATGATAACAGTGTGACATGTAACAACAATCACACCAAGTAGGGCACATTACCTACAGAGTTTGCCGTGTGCTGTATTTTTAAAAAAAAAAAATCAAAATTGAACTGTAGTTACTCATTAGTAGAACTGTACGCATAAAAAGCCACAGACATG
>CAODLS010130317.1:0-33118 GCA_948243855.1 Flueggea neowawraea | reverse complement strand
CATCATGTCTGGACTATTCTCTCACTGGTTTGGTCAAAACATGGTGAACAAAAAGGAAAGGGAAGGGAAGGAAAAAGAAAACAAAAAAATGAATGCTTACTGTAAATTCCTTGCATTTTGATCTTTGACAGTATATAATTTTATGTGAAAATGGTACTTATATTGGTTCTGTAAGATTACAATTGAGACTCTAAAAATTTTTAGAGCTGAAAAGATCTTTTTTTTTTTGTAGTACTGGAATGTTGTCCTTTTTATAATTTATTTTAGATGTTATTCATGTTACAACTAATCAGCTATGAGCAAAAGACGGTTTTTCTGTGGATCATTCCTGTTCATTTGATCCTTTTTTTATGTGATACTTTTCTTGTTAGTGCTATTGCTGTTGGCATGATTGTTCTAGTTTTGGCTCATCTTAGTTACTAGACTCAAAATTCCATTTCCATGCAGGTGCTTTTAACTACCAAGGATCTAAGTTTTGTTGGCTATACATACAAGAACTTCAATGCAGTTAAGGGACTGCATAATCCTTTTGGTATGGAAAGTTTACTGTTACTGATATGCGCTATGTATTTCCTTTTTATGGCTGACTTCATTTTTGCATCTACTTGTCAGACGGCACATATGCATCCTTTCACGGACATTTGCCTGAAAATATATTTATATATCATTACCTTCTAGTAGATTTATTCTAATGTTAAAACTGTCCAGCCATGCAGTTGCATTTTATATAGACAATGAACTCCTTTTAGGGATTCGGGCTTAATTTTGATGCTCTCTCAGCTTGGGAGATGCCTACATCCTTTAAGTAGTAGATTGAATTAGAATTGATATCATGATGACATGCCTACACTGGTACTAAAAACTAGAACCCGTTGTCTTTGATAGATCACATTTTTAGTTTATCTAAGACATGAATGCATCTTTGGCATTGCTTTACTCTTTTAATAATGTGTTGTTATGAGGATTTTAACTCCTGGAGTCAAAAATAAAATTTGAACCTAGACATTTTTTCAATGTGGAAGTCCTTGGTGGTATTGGAATCCATATTACTGTGGAACTTGCTGGTATTCCAAATTTATAGTGAAATCCACGGATTAATCAATGAGCAGAGTATAGGTATTTCAGTTGAAATTACTAATCAATATAATTACAAAAATATCACATGAAAGAAAGAAGCCAATTTGTAATCTGATGTCATGATAATTTTTTTTTCATGAAGTTTTTATTTGTTATTTTGTATAATTTGAAGCTCTTGCTTCTGCTCTGTTTATTCCTTGTCATAAATTGATAGAAATAGCACCTTACCAAATATTCTCTTAATTTTCGCAGATCTCAAAGGAAGTATGTCACCAAGAGGACCATCAGTTGATTCTATATTCAGTATTTAGATCTTACTTTAACCCTGTCCCATTTCTTATTCTAGTTTTCTGAAATGATATCACATATATAGGAAATGCATTAATCTTTATTTTTAATTTCTATAGGTGGTTCTAGGGCAGAATATGCTACCAAACGGTCAGCTGAGGATACTGAAGTGCAAATGCTCGCACCATCAGGTGATCCCATGTTACCGTAATAAAAAAAGTGATGAACCCGTCCTTTTTGTGTTTGCATATGCCCAGATTGAGTCACGTATCCTTAAATCTGCATCTCTAGTGGGCTTGGCTGCCATGTGATTTGCAGGACCACTGCTTAACTGTACAGCAGTAATTGAGAAACTCATTTAAAGCTTTTCTGGTGGGTTAACTGTTAGGACTTGTGAGATTTGTAGCCCACAGGCTCTGCCTATTTAGAATTACAGCAGAGGCTTGTGAACTTATGCCATGGCTGCCCAGGTTGGCTGCATTAACGCACGCCTTCACTAGCGGCAGTTTCTGGTCAAATTTTAATTGAAAAAAACTGCTAAAAAAATAATAGTTGTAATGAATTATTTTCCTTTATCAAGTTGAGTGTATGCTCTTTTAAAGCAAAGTGGATAGTAAAGAAAATTTTTGTAAAATCAGGGTTGTTGGGGCATAATTTTGAAGCTTCTCTCTTCTACAGTGGTTTTTGGACAAGCATCTTTGCACTTTGAATCTAGGGTTTGGAAATGTGAATTTGAAGCTTCTATTTACTTGTTTGGTTTCTCTATGTTTTTGATTATTCGTTCGATGGGATGTGGTTATTACTGATTTAGCATATAGCTTTTGTTAATTTAGTTTCATCTGTAGGCTATTGTTCGTTGTTGGGCATTTCATCCTATGATGGATGACTTGATTCAACAACGATGGGAAGACTTCCCCTAAATGGTTGCATCATTTGTCTCCGATTGCGAAAATCGTTTCGAAATGTGCTCTATTTTCTACTGTTTCATAAACTTTATTTGTCTAGCCTTATAATTTGCAAGCAATGATTGGTATAACCTGTAAAATTAGCAGTTCTTTTTACTTGATTCCAGAATTTTCTTTAGATATGCTCTGTGTTATTTGCAAAGTGGGCGGTTTAAATTTCCTCGAGATTGGAATGATAATGCTAATAAAAAACAACCGATACGTATTTATTTCTGGGTTGACGAAAGTGAGTGCGACTCTGTTTCCAAGTTGAGAAGCGGATTAGAAAAAGATTGTGCCATTAGCTTTCTCTTTGATGTAACTCCTTGTGTAAAGCAAATTGAAATGATAATTTTGCGGGTTTAACCCTCATTTTTATGTATCATTTAGAACTTGGTGCTGTGATATGAACTTTTTACTCATCATTTTCTTCACTAATATAAAACTAACAAGTGTTGTTTAGTGATTTGTATTCTAATTTTCTGCAGACAGACATTCAAATCTTTTAAACTATAAAATATTTATGAGTTAATTATGTCAGTTACCCAAGTTAAAAATTAGATTTTGACAAAACGAAGACAATGCTTGGTAATTATTAAAATGTCGATTTTTTTAATGTTCAGTTTTTCTCGTATCATATTTTTAATTCTTTAGTTAAAAAATACTTCATTTGGTCAAATGAAAGTCAATTTTTGTCTCATTTAATCATTTTTTTCCCTCATCATTTCTTTCTCTCTCTCTTCTCCCACACACTCTTTTCTTGCTCCTCTTGTCCTCTCTCTATCTCATCCCTCTTGAAACCTTAGCACCCCGAAACCTTAGCTTTGCTTGTCGCCGTGCACTGCTCACCTGTTGCTTCTTTCGCCGCTCCTTCTCCTTCTCTCTTCTCTCGGTTCTCTCTCTCTCTCTCTCTCGGTTCTCTTTCTTCTTCGTCGCTCCTTCTCCTTTCTCTGCCACTCTTTCTCCTCTTTTCTCTACTGCTCTCTCACGCTCAGCCTGTCGCCTCCTCGACTCAATGCTTCGCTCTTCTCGTCGTCTCGGTCATCCTGCCTTGCCTCCTCTCGTAACATTGTTCCCTATGTATGTGTCGATCTCTGAGCACGACAATGAAAAGATCGATGGCGTTTGGCTGTGGAGGGACGAATGGGGATTGGTGCATCGATGGGGCAACTACGGTGTGGGTTCTGCTACTTCAAACCATAGCATGTTCTAGTTTCTGTAAATTATGAAAATGCCCCTAAATTTTAAAATTATTTTTGTAGAAGTCTTTTTTTTTTAATTTTTTCATGTTGTAGGTTGATTTTGTTTAAGTTTGGTTTATTTTGTGCAGATGTCATTATTTTTGGAGAGTTGCGGAAACATTTAGAGACTTGTGGAGACATTTGGATATATTTAGAAATTTGTAAAAAATAAATAAGTGAGCTTAATTTGGTTTTATAAATTTAGAATTACTTACACTTTTGGAGACTTGCGGAGACATTTGGATACATTTGAAGACACTTTGGAGATCATTAAAAATTGTAAAAATTATATTAAAATTTTTAATTTAGAGATATTTAATCTAAAAATTATTATATCAAAAAATTAATAAATCAAATTTTATATAAAAATTTGATATTCGGATACATTTAGATACTTTTTGAAAGATCAGATTTTTTTCTCCCTTTAAATTTATCTTTTTCCCAAAAAATTAATTTCTCGAGAAACTATCGCGATTTTTCTCGAAAATGACTTTTGTCAAATTCAGTTTGTTTTATCAGGTATTTTTTATATTTGAAAATGTGGGTGACAATTATCAAATTCTCAATTTTAATTTAGTATAGATGTTAAATTTTCCCACTATTTATTAAAAAAAAATGATTTTTTTTTTATTTTTGTAAAAGAAGATAATCATTCCACTTACATGTTAATTTAGCTAGGCAATTGTCATTTTGATATGCTTGTGTATTCAAATGTTACCATGCCAATCCGGTATAACTGTAGCCATTAAGTCACATGTTTACTTTGGGTAACTAAGTTATATATTTTCCTGAGGAAATTATGTGGTTTATCTGCATTAGTTTGCAATATTTTTTTTTATGGATAGGGTATGTTTATTATATATAAACTTTCTCATAATTATTAATTTATGGTGTGTGTTTTTAAATTTATGGTTCTATATTTTCAAATCTACGACATTTTGTTGATATATTAATAGTTTGTTGTTGATTTTATGTTGTTTGTTTTGTTGTGTTGATATATTTTTGTTTTATTGTTGAACAAAAATATAATGATATGTGAATCTATGATCTATAAAGTTAGAATCGTATATTCGTAATTTTAAAATGTCTATTTAAAATATTAAAAATAAATAATATAAATCTATAATTTATAAATTTGAACCGCAAATATATATATATATATGACCTATTTTTATTATATTCACTTTATTGGATGAACCCCCTAAAACTCGGGATTGATTATTTGAGTCTTTTCTATATGGAATTATTGAATCGCACTGCGCCTCTTTTTGAATCATATGGCTTTGACTTTTTAAACAAAAGAAACGAGGATATAAAATTTCCTGTTTTTGGGTTTAATAAACCTTTTTGTAAGGGAATTGTAATAGGACAAATGACTTCCCTCGCTTTAAAAACAAAATGATAAATGTAGGCCAATAAAAGGCATATGAGATCCAACTTTACCGGACAAATCTAACTGCTTAACTTTAATTCTTTTTTTTAAGGCATGGATGCTAGTTTCGGTTTGGGAAAGGATACTATACAATTAAGTTTATATAATTTATGTACTTTTTTAATAACATCTTAATTACATTTAATGGTTTAAAATTTTGTATACATTTAAACCGTTGAATTTAATTAAGATGATTTTAAATCACAGTTATTAAAAGTACGTAAAATAAAGTAGATAAACTTAAAAACATCGTAGTTCTATTTAGTTTGACACTCCCTTGATTTGGTTTGAAAATTTGAACTTAAAAGAAAATCAAATTCAATTGTTCTGATTGAAGACATATACTAGGGAGGTTTATATGGTCAGCATATTCACTACACAAATATATCTAAATAGATCGCCTGAGTTTCTTTTCTTTTATTTTTTTGACATTAATTTCTTATGTGCTAATAGCAAATTTTATCACTTCAAAACTGAGGCTGTGCATTAATGAGAGAAATTGAAGAATAGGAAATTGAGGGAGGGGAAGGGATTGGTAGGGAATTTTAAGTGTCCCCTTGTTTGGCAAAAAAGTTTCTTCTAAAAGGGCAAGAAAATGGGGAAAATGTGTTCAACTTCATTCTCCTTATGAGCAGGGAAGGAAGGAGCTAAAAATAAATTTTTGGTGGGGGCCTGACAGCAGGCAAAGTGATAGTAACACTTTTTGTTCTTTATTTTATATTTAATCCAAAAAGTTTTTAAAATTTAAAAATTCTAAATAATCCAATTCATTTCCTTTTAGGATTGTGATATGGATCAACTCAAATCAAATGTTATTGGTGCACATATAAAGTTGCATGACGAATACTAATATGAGGATAAGGCAATGCATAGTAATGAACAAAAACCAAAACCGGCCTTCTAAGTTGAATTTGGTTTGGTCAGTTGGCTTAAACGGTTTGTTTAACCTGTTATTTTCAATTATTTGGTTAAGTCGAGAATTTTTGAGATATTTCATTTGTGTATACTGCCTTAAAGAGGAGGATCGTGAAGAGGTGTGGAAGAGCATTTGTGACTATAGACGAGGCAAGGTGTGGGCATGAATTTGTGTTAGAATTTTTAATGCTTACGCTAAAAGTTTAAACTTATAGGTGAAGCGTATGTTATGATCCGACATAAACATGCTAGCTGTCTTTAAACAATACTTAATAACTAATGAGTTTCAAATTACTTCAGCCAAAAGTTTAAGTTTGAGTTATTTAAATAGTTAGATCTTTATACTTGTAAACTTTTTCATATTCCCATATCTATCTATCCAATGTGGAACTTTGGACAATTGTTGTACAGTAACTAGGTTAATCTACTAGCTTCAGTTGCCTGCTTAAGTAAGATATAATTACAATTTTTACCCCTTAGGTTTGCAACATCCCCGTCGCCAAGTCTTCCAATCATGATGCCTAGAATCTTTGTTGTATTTTGTCGATGTGGGATTTTCCTAGACTCAACCTATTGATGTGTGATTTGCCTAGATTAAGCACTTTCCTCACAATTGCTAAGGTTTACCTCACCATTGCCATTTGTTGAGATTTGTCCCATCACCATTCAAGTTTGAACGAAGAGTGACTTTGATACCATAATTGTCACGATCCGACATAAGCATACAACTGTCCTTAAACAATATATGACAATTAATAAGTTCAAACTACTAAGCACAAAGTTCAAGTTTGAGTTACTTAAGTAGAGAGATCCTTATGTTTATAAACTTCTCGACATTCCCACATCTATTCGAAGTGGCACTTTTGACAACTATTGCAGAGTAGCTAGCTTGACCTAATAGCTTTAACTACTTGCTTCTGTTGTTTGCTTGGGTGAGTTGTTACAGATTCGGTTTAAATCACATTCCCTAATAGATAGTGGCAGAGCCAAAATTCAATTCAACAAGCGTCAACTTATATAGTATTTAAGGTGGAGTTCATAAATCTTAAGGACGACACTACCACATCCTAAATGTCTCTCTGGCGACAAGAAGGGGCGACTGCCGATGCCGCTCCGTGCGGTTCCGCCACCGCTAACACGCCCCTCTCAAGTGAAAGCTCATCGGACTTGAGACTTCCATATTTTCGTATGTTTAATTAATTCATTTTAATTAGTCAATAATTGATGATGATGATGAGATTTGAACTAAAGTCATTTGGCCATTAGCTACTTTGATACCATTTCAGATTTTGTGGAGATCTTGAAGGTACCGAATGAAGAATGATAAAGAGCACGAAAGAGACGAGGAGAGCTATTTTAATCCTATTACAAAGATATTAAATACAAAGTTAGTATAGATTTTAATACAGGACCCATATTTATACTAGAAATATCAAACCTTTTAGTGACTTATTAAATGTGTGAAAATTTTAATTTTAAATCCCTAAGTAACGTCAACTAAGCATAACAAACTTTTATACTCTTGAACACCTTCCTCAAGTTGGATCATGGTGATTCACCATGTACAAAATTAAATCAAAAACTGTGAAAATTGCTTTGAATGATTTATATTTATGATAAATCTCTTGCATATAATCTTGAATTTAAGCATAAATGGTTAGGAAAATAGTAAAAGAACAACGGGTAGACACCAAACGATATATATCTTTATCTGAGCTTAGCTTTGATCAGATTGCAGACAGCAAGACATAATTTACATAATGAATTAGAGCGTAAAATTTATGGGGAATGTAGCCTTGTAAATCAAGTTTAAAACCCGATTTAAATATCCTAATCTAGATAGAAATGAGAGAGTTATACTTTGTAGAGTAATATGTTCTCAACACTGATTTCCAGTGCTGGATGCCGAATTTCCTGATTTTTCTACATGTTTTGTATTGCAAAATAAATTATGATAATCTCGTATATGTTTCTAGTTCCAATGCAAAAAGAACCATCTGATTTACCTTCAAATATTTTTATAAGTCAAAAGCTAATAATTGCCTTGTCTTCGTCAGAATCAGTGTTACAATGGCTTGAATTAATATTCTCTTTTGTAGGTTTGGAATTCACAATGAAATTTAGTAGATATATTCTTCTGAAAGTCTTGAATATGTGGGGAAAATATTGCATGATTTGGATAAATACAACAGTAGGTTAAGGCCGAAACAACAGTTACTAGTTGTTTCCCTATTTTCCCTTGAGAGGAAAACAATAGCCCTTTGAGTGTGCCTGATAATTTTTAGTTTTCTCAAACTAAAAATGACTCGAATCTAACTTAATCAAACGATTGTAAATAGACAAAGTGATAGAAATCTATAAAAAATGGGTTCTCCAATCCTTGCTAAACAGTTCATGGAAACACAATGACAAAACCAAATTTGCAAGAACAAAGTCCAACAGAAGCAAAAGCTAAGAGCAAAAGCGGAAAGTTTAACAAGGTGTAATGTGTGTCCTCTACTTTCCCAAACCAAACCATATATACTACTAGTGTGAACCGCACCGGCTAGAAGTCCACCTCCTTACGTGCCTCTTTTCGCTGGATAACCACAGCAACAACCTGTGTAGATTCCACTAATTTCTCCAGGAAACTAGCTAAAACCAGTTCTATGATTTCTATGGCCACCAATGGCTCTACTCTCGGCTCTACCAAGGCTGGGCTTTCCAACCCATACCCATCCCTGCCAAAATCTAAACTCTTAAATTATGGCTGAAACCGGCCTATGAGCCGGGACCAATTTTTAGTGTAAACCATTGCCATCCTCACGTGTGCTGCTAATATTTAGCTTCACACGTGATAGAACATTTCCCGCCTCCACAATGCTTCCTGCGCCAGCCTTCAAGAGACGTGACTACCTGTTCCATGACAAATAATTCATTAAAGGCCCTTGCACTTACTCTTGGGAAGAAGCGCAGCTTATTCACAGAAACCTAAAGACGCATGATCCAGAAGAATTAAAAGGCTTGGGATCCATGCATCAATGGCTCCAATATGTTGCTTCCAATAATTTCAAAATCCATCCTGGAACACTACACAATTCCAGCTTTCCATTTTGAGGATCAAGAACCACACAAACTTCAAACACTCCTTCCTCTCCTCAAAATCAAGAAACCCAACACTCTTCAACCCTAAATCCGCCAACACCGTCGACCCTCTTAGAGCCGACGCCTCAACCGACGCTGGCGTACGATACCCAACAAACGCCATCAATCCCGGCGTAGAATCAGGCTTCGCCGTCGCCCTCAACGACGCGAATCGACCCACTGTCACTCCTCTCCGCTTGTTCCAGAACCCACGCCTCCACCGACGCGTCCGGCAATCGTAGGTCCAATCTCCTCTTGCCATCCGACGACGTCGGACTCTTGCCTCGCCTCTCTCGCTTCAAGAACGTTGCCTACACAACCTGCTCCGTCCCCAGCAACGCCGACCCAGACTGTGTCATCGACTTCATCAACACGACCCACCCAATCACCGTTGGCGTTTGGGCATCCGACAAACCAAGACAACAACCACTTTCTTTCACTTACCGCTGCTCGAAGGTTGGCTCATTTTGCCTCTGGTACGTCTCCATTTCCTCAGTTTCTTGTTCAATTGGCCAAACCCGTGCCTTGTTCAGAATGATTCCCTCTTGCTATTGTCTTTTTAGCCATGGTAGTTATGAACCGTTGTTGAAGAATAAATGGACTCCTCTGACTGGGTCTGCTATTTCCCTAGATTGTGATAAATTTGTTAAAGAAAAAGCGAACTCCCATAGTTCATGCCTTGATGCCTTGAGTTTATCGCTACTGCTTTCTTTTGGTGTTTTGAAGTCGTTGCTCGACTTAGTAGTGACAATCACGAATAATTGTTGACAAGGAAAACCCTACTGCTATCTTTAGAATATTCGTTTGCTGTAAGCTGGTGTTTCTTTGCTTATTGTCTGCCTTGGCAGCGGTTGTCAACAATTTCTGTACAAAGAACGGGTCCCTCTCGGCTTGACCGTCCCTAACCCGCTGCTGGCTAGATGTTTTCCCCCTTTGCTTTGTTGGTTACTCTGGCTTGACTATTGTATTTCCAGGTGGCCAAAGGCCAAACCTGCTTGTTTTGCCAATATGCTTGTCGTGTACTGGGAATGATTGTTGACCTTCGAGGTGTCTTGTTAGCCCACTGTTTGTGCTGGAGTTCTATGTTTCAGGACATGAGAATGGATGTGCCCTACTTTCAATTGCATTTCATTTTGTAAACCTATTTAGCCCATAGTGTGTGACTGTGTGCATGATCAAACTCCCCATGGTGGCAAAACGGCTTACCACTCCATCTGTTTCTTTTATTTTGCAGGTTCTCATGTTAAGGGGAAGTCGGCTAGCTTCAACTCACTGAGTCTCAAGAACCTCCAAACTTTGCAACCAAACTCTCCACCAGCAGTTTAACATACTTTCAAGGCTCCATCTCGCCAAATTATTGCCTACAAACGTTGACGTACATTCTCTTGGTCAAAGCAAGTTGAGCTCACTTCTAATCCTGCTTACTTATGTAGTCTCCCGCTGGGTGAGACTTGACACCTTTCTTCACTGTGCAGCTTCTTCTACCACGGGGAAACTAACTGTCGACACCCCTCTCACCATGACTTCAGCAGGTTAAAGTCACGAATTATACTTCAACAAATAATCTAAAAAAAAAAATACTTGTACTGACCATAAGTTTCTGTTTGCTTGAGGTTTCAAAAACCCCTTCTCCATCGGTGTTCTCTACTGGCCAAAGGTTCTGCTTCTCTTTACTACCGCCCTTCTCAGAAGGTACGTCACATCTTTGAGGTTTCCCTTCTCATTTATCTTTTTACGCCCCCTAGTCCCTTCTTGGTGTCCCTACAGGTGACTGAAGAAACTTTCACGATTTCACCTACCATTGGGACTCTACCAGATCCACCTTTCTCCCTTGCTCAGGGTGAGGTTCCAATCAGCAGCAAAGGACCCTTTATTCCTGATAAAATAAGGGCTTGGCAAGCTACCCCCATATAGTGGGAAGTGTTAGTCTCAAGGCTTGAACCTCAGTTCATGGGAGACTGGCACAACATGGGTCTAACTGAATTCATCCGCCTTACCACCAAGCTCACAACAACTTGCCGGAATCTGATATATGGGGCCCTACCTTTCTGGTCCTACGGCAGTAATTCATTCATATTCCTTTACGGTCCAATGTCCATTACCCTTAGGGATGTGGCGGCCATCACTGCTCTGCCTCTCTTTGGACTGTAAGTTCCCAGTGGAATTACAGCAGAAGAGGCGGACGTTGAGGACCTAGAAAACCTTGTCAAAACATTTATGAAGATCAGCACATATGCAAGAGTAAGTTGTTGCACGTTTGCTGCCTGACCACCCTTTCCTTTTTTCTTTTCCTTAACGCTCTCTCCCCTTTTTTCTTTTCAGGTGGTAGAAGTTTTGACCACAAATGGCTACTCCCTTGAGCAGAAACACTTCGTATTCCTTTGGGTACTCCTTTGCCAGTACATCCTTTGCCCCTATGGAGGAAGGCTTACTATGGATAGCTTGTCGTTGGTGCATGCTTTACTTAGAGGGACAAAAGTTAGCACTTGGGACTATGCTTTTAGGAAGCACTTATAGGGGTCTAGATCGAGTTGTTACTATAGAACCTTTCAGGCACCTTCTCGGGACCTGTTGATTAGTGCAACTCTGGTTATTACTGTAATTTCCACCCCTACGCCAAGATGATTTCACAACCAGGCCGAAATCTCTTATCTATTCCTTAGCCTCCTCCTCTAGTGTGAAGACTTAGGAGGATGTGACAGAGTATTTCATAAAGCTGACTCCAGAGAGTGCCCCCCCCCCCCCTATGGTCTTATTCTATGATGATGATGAAGGTAATTCCCCGCCCATTCCACTGAGGCGTTACCTTGATACAGTCCCTAGTGAGAGGCAGCGGGATTGAGACAGGATGACACGGCCGGGACACCTCCACGTAGGGCTTACCCTCGGCCTTGGCGTTATTGGAGCTTCCTTTGAGGTTTATTTGCCACAGCTGTGGTGTCGCCAGTTTGGTTTTTGCCAAGGACTCCCAGGGGACAACCCACGGCTACTTGATCCCATGGGGAACAGGGTTACATTCGACAAGAGCTTCATCCAGGAAGTACAAAGTAAGTCCACTCCCACTGACTTCCATATCATCCATCACAGTGGTGCTCCTGCAAAATTTTTTCAGGCCTTCTCCGCATGGTGGAAAGCCATCTTCAACACAGTTGTCAAAACTCTAGGTGCTATTCCAATCCCCTACCTACTACTTTACATACATATTATCGTCATTTCTATTTCAATGCTAACACAATTCAACTCATCTGTTCTCAATTCGTAGGTCCTGGCAAGGTTCCCACGGCTGGTGGCTCTTCTGGCCCTCCTTTGAAGAAACAGAAAATATCTGCCAAAAATTCAAAGACTCCGGTGTCCCTCAAGAAGGTTAGAGATATCCCTCTCCCAACCAGACGCTCCTTCAGGTTGCCTACCATCGCAAAGCCTTCCCCACGGGCTCCCAAAACTCAAGAAACAGTCTTTCTGATGACGATGTTTCCATCAGTGAAGACTCAGTGGCAACGAAGGGACCAGTGGCAACAAAATTATCAGTGGCCAAGAGAGAGCCAGTGGTACCAATAGTGAATAGGTTCCAATGGCGAAGGATGGGACCGAAAGCCCAAAGGACAGTCCTCCTTCAACGGGAGAAACCTTTCCACACCAGCTTCCATCACTGAGGAGACTCCCCACTCTTATGCCATAGCTCCTTCTTCAACAGAGGTAAAACTCATCAATTTTGCTCCCTTTTACCTTTACATATATGCATACATAAGTCTTTGACCAACTGCCTTCTAGTTACTCTTTTTGACCAACTGCATTCTATTTGCTCTTTCTTACAGGGCATTTCAACCAGGCAGGCTCAACTGGAAGCTCGACTACAAAGGACTAGGGAGCAACCTCTGCGACCCATGTGCCTTCCTTTTTTGGCTTCCTCTAAAGACACCTCCCTTTCTGGTGTGAATCTACCTGGTCCTGAACTAATTGCAGAAGCGAGAACCAAAGTCAAAGAGAACTTCAGCCGTAGCTTTGACTCTGTCTCCTCCACAACTGGAAGAAATTTCTCAGTGTTTGAATCATCTTCATGCCGTGGCTCCTACTTTAAGTGACAAGCATCTAATACTTTATGTCAAACAACAGTTGCTATCCATCCGAGAGTCTTTCACCAAGAATACTACTGCAAAAAACATTAGACAAGAACGGATGAACCAGTTTGAGGGTGCACAGGCTGTGCTCTTGCAGAGAAGTGCAAGAAGGCCGAAGAGATTGAGCATAAGGTGTTGCACTTCAGTAATGTCTATGATGAGAAGTAACAACAGATCTTTGAGTTGAAGGCAAAAATTGAAGCTCTGGAGGATGAGGCAGCAGACGCACTTTCTAGAGCAGATGCCCTTCAGACTACCCAAGAGAACCTGCAGTCTGAGACATACCAAGAGACAAATGACCTTTTGGCTCAAGTTCTGGAGATCGAAGAGATTGCCAAAGGAATCAAAACCAACAATGAAGCCTTGAAAGATTGCTACACCCAGTGGGAAGGCCTCAAGAACATGCGCCTCCCCTTCCTGGATTGATTACCAACTGCACTTGTTTTGACTTTGAATGGATAATGACTTGTTGGTATTTTGGTGGCTCTCTTTACGGTTGGGAATTCCCTGCTTGGTCTATCTTTTGCTTAGGAACTAACCTTTTGGCTTTCTAATGGAAACAACCACTGGCCTGTTTTTACTAGTGGTTCTTGTCTAATATAAAATGCTTGCATAGGTGTGAAGACTTCGTTGTTGTTGTGTGTAGGAGATGGTAGGAAAACCTATCTCATGACAAATTTAAATTCTCTCATGGACTACAGGTTTTTGCAGAAATAAACACAT
This sequence comes from Flueggea neowawraea, assembly GCA_948243855.1. NCBI lineage: Eukaryota > Viridiplantae > Streptophyta > Magnoliopsida > Malpighiales > Phyllanthaceae > Flueggea > Flueggea neowawraea. The sequence continues at coordinate 19,257 of CAODLS010130317.1, read as the reverse complement.
GGCAAAGCACACTAAATTTATTCAAATCAAGTGGCCAAAGGCCAACTTTATTATATTTACATATGGTATTGAGTGGCCCTAAGGCCGACTTTTACTACCTATTCTGTACATAGAGAGGCTATTGAGCCTACCTACCATCCCACAAGCTGAAATAATATTTTTTCAAGTACTTTCCATTGATGAATCTTTTGTGAGGCTCTCCTTCGAGGCTTGCTAGCCCGTAGGCGTTCCCATCAAGGACTCTGTGCACCTTGAATGGCCTCTCCCAATTGACAGACCACTTTCCATAAACTCTATCTTTAACTCTTACAGGACGCTTCAATTTTCACACCATATCACCTTCTCGAAAGACCTTTTTCCTTACCTTTTTGTTGTATGCTTGAGAAATCCTTCTTTTTTGCACTAACATTTTATTAAATGCATCCAGCCTTTCCTGATCTAATCTTTCCAACTCCATCACCATGGCCTGGGTGTACTCTTTTCAGCTTAAATCATTTTGAAGGGCCACCATGAAAGACGACACTACTATCTCCATAGGGAGCACAACGTCATGCCCATATGTTAGAGTGAATGGACTAACCCCAGTGGCATCCCTTTTTAATGTTCCATATGCCCACAAAGTCTCTGCAAGCAACTGATGCCAGTCCCTTGGGTTCTCCTCAATCATTTTAATCAAGATCCCTATAATGGTTTTGTTAGACGCTTCTGCCTGGCCATTAGCTTGGGCATAGTGTGTTGTGGAATTTAATAGCTTGATCCCATAATCCTCTGCAAATTCACGTGTTATTTCCCTAGTAAACATGGTCCCTTGATCAGTTGTAATGGATTGGGGAATACCAAAGCAATGGATAATATGCTGCTTGATGAATTTTACCACATCCGCTTATTCTACTTTCTTCATAGGAAGAGCTTCCACCCATTTCGTAAAATAACCAGTAGCCACGATGAGGAAAGAATGACCTTTAGATGAAGCATGATAAATTTTCCCTATAAGATCAATGGCCCATCCCCGGAATGGCCACGGTTTGACAATGTAAGATAACTCTGCCGCTGGCATCCCTTGAATATTACCGAACCTTTGGAATTAATGGCAACCTTTGGCATAAGTAATACAGTCTTTCCACATATTCGGCCAAAAATACCCATGCCTTCTAATCAACCAATTCATTTTCTCCCATGATTGGTGAGCTCCACATACACCCTCATACACTTGTTTCATTACTTTGTTACCTCTGGGGGACCGAGACACCTTAGTAGAAGGCCTTCAAATCCTTTTCTGTAAAGTATCCCTTCTACCAACACATACCTTAATGCTTGCATTTTAATTTTGTATGGGGTTCTAGCCATTTTTATTCCTAACGCCATTTTTGCCATCCCATCGACTTCCCAATTTTCATCTCGCGGTACATACTGGAAAATTACATCCTTAAAATCGTCTACCATCTGGATTACAGCAGCAAAGTAAGGTGCCAACAAAAAATTGCTACATCTATACTCCCCATTTAACTGCCTTATAACAAGCTAAGAATCCCCAATGATGGCCAAATCTTTTACACCCAGTTCCCTAAGTATCTCAAGGCCAATGATCAGGGCTTCATATTCTGAAAGATTATTTGTGCATGGAAAGTTCAGGTTGAATGATAACTAGGTCTTGGTGCCTGTGGGAGAGATAATAACCACTGCTCCTGCTTCTGTGGCTCATTCGGTGCTGGACCTATTAAATCTTAATATCCATGGGGACCTCTCAAGGTAACAAATGTTCAGTCCAGGTTCTTCCTCTTTCGGCAGCTCCAAACAAGGATGGTCCGCCAGGAAGCCTGCAATAGTCTGCCCCTTTACAGCTTTCTGCGGTATATATTGTAAAGAAAACTCAGCCAAGGCCACGACCCATTTACCAATTCTACCAGTAATCAAGGGCCTAGTCAACATGTACTTAATAACGTTGGGGGGAGGACCCACCAAAACCACAGCACCAAGCATGTAATGCCTCAATTTAGTACAAGCAAAGTAAAGGGCTAAACACACATTTTCAATGGAGAATACTTCACTTCGGTGTCTTTCATCAACCAACTCAGGTAATAAACGACCTGCTCATTACCTCTAGAATTATTTTGGGTTAACACACACCCAATGGAATTTTTAGACGATGAGACATAGCGCCGAATGGGTTGGTCTATTCTAGGTGACATCAACACTGATGGCTTAGACATGTATTCCTTAATCTTGTTGAATGCCTCATCATGCTGACTTTTCCACCTGAATTCTTCTTCTTTCTTTAACCTGAGGAGATTAGAGAACCCGCATGTTTTTTCTGCCAGGTTAGAAATAAATCTTCTTAGATAATTTACTTGCCCAAGGAACCTCTGCAATTCTTTTTTGTTGGAGGGTGGTTTGGCCTGTAGGATAGCTTTGGCTTTATTGGCATCTACTTCCAGCCCCCTCTGGTGGATTAGAATTCCAAGGAAATTACCTGCCCGCACATTGAATGCACATTTCAAGGGGTTAAGTTTATACTGGTGCTTTCTTAATTTCTCAAATCCCTGCCGCAGGTGGGCGATGTGATCTTTCTCCCTTTTGGACTTCACCAAAATGTCATCTTTATACACCTCGATACTCCTACCAAACACATTATGTAAAATTAGATTCATAACCCTTTGGTACATGGCACCTGCATTTTTTAAGTCAAAGGCCATCATAACCCACTCAAAGGTCCCAATGGCTCCTGGGCATCTAAAAGCAGACTTATGGATGTCCTCCTTTGCTATTTTAATCTGATTATAACCTACATAATAGTCCCAGAATGTTAAAATTTCATGATTGGCAGTGGCATCAATCAACACGTCACTAACCGACATTACATATACATCATTAAGTGTGGCAACATTTAAGTCCTTGAAATCTAAACGTACTTTTATTTTCCCTTTCTTTTTAACGATTGGGACTATGTTTGCCAGCTATTGGGTATACATTGTAAGTCTAATGAACCCTACTCTCAAAAGTTTGTCTATTTCTTCTTTGACTTTAAGTTCTACCTCTTTTGACATCCTCTTTGGTGGTTGTTGGTACGACTGAAACTCTGGTTCAATGGAAAGGCGGTGTTCAACTAAACTCCGAATTAACCTAGACATGTCTTTATATTCCCACGCAAAGAATTCCTTGAACTTGTATAACAGGGCAATGATATCCCTAAATTCCTTTTTAAGCAACCTACTAAGATAGGTCACTTTTGGGTCATCATTTATGTTTAAATTAACTTCCTCTAGAGGGTCTTTAGTTTGGAGACCTTCATCCTCCATTTTGGCAGGTGCTGGTTCTAATTCCTGCCATTGGATGACATTGTCCCTTACCTCTTCTTCATAAATCATCTCAGCCCCATATGAGCCTATCACCTTTTGGGCCAATAGAGACTCTATGGCCCGTTGCATTGTCGCTGGAAGGATGGTGGCTGCAGTTATTGCCAATCCCTTTCCCCCTTGATCTTGATTATTCATCAGCCTCCAAAATCACAGGAGAACTCGACGACCTAACATAAGGCACGATGAGTTTGCTTCTTTTCTCAACTTCCTTAGTAAGCTGAATTAATCCTCTTTTGGAGAATCTAATGGCAGTGTGCCTCCACGTCTTTTCCATCCTTTCAAAAGTCAGTGACCTTATGTCTTCATTGTAGTAGCACGCGTCTACCATGTCGACTTTTGGCTTGAAAGGATTAGTGTCCGCTGTAACTGTCTCCACCTGGTATTCATTCTAGAATAACAAGCGTTAGTGAATGGAGGATGACACACATAGGCTAGCATGGATCCAGTCCCTCTCGAGCAAGACCTTGTAGTTGGCAGTAGAAATTATGAAAAAAAATGCTGACATACGAGTTTTATTCCCCCATCGTAATTTCAAGAGGCACGACTCCCAGTGGTCTAGTAATGTCTCGAATGATTGCGGCCACAGTGAGGTCCGTATAGGTCATGTCCTCCTCTCTTTTGCCTAAAGCCAACAAGATCCGCATGTGAATGACATTGATGGCAGACCCATTGTCCACTAAAACCCGATGTACTAGTTTGCCGTTGACATATGCCTTCACGTACAAAGTTTTGGTGTGCTCCACCTCTTTGGGCTTTTGGAAGGACATCTGGAAGTCCCTCGTGCCGCCATATGAACCCTATCCTTCACTTTGATGAACCTGATGGACCTACTCCAAACCGCTGGCCCCTCCACTAACAGTACCATTGGAATCTCCCTCTCTGCATAGTTAGTACTTCTAAAAGCCGTGGGAAGGATAATGGAAGTCATAAATGAGTACCTGATGGGAAAGTCACCAACATGAAAAATAGTTTTCACTGTCATCTGGAGTTTCCATCTTCCAACCGGCTCTAAGACCCTCCATCATAAATAGCCCTTAAGGGGAATTTACTTTCCCTACCTTGCTTCTGGCCTTCCCCTCGTCGTTTGAGGAAGGTCTTTTCTCTCTCAATCTTTTTGGCCAGGACCTTCCTCTGAATTCTTCTTTTCTGAGTCCTAGTTAATTTCTTAGGAGCCCTTTTTGCCTTCAACCTTTTGTCAACGGTTGGGCTCTTTATGAACTGGTGGGACAATGAAACAAGATCGTTTCTTTTGGATTTTTGGTTTCTCCCCCGATGGTTTCACCTTCGCATCCACCTTTTCCCTGGTCTTTTCCATTTTCTTGGGAGTGGTTTCCTTCCTTACCCATTTGTTCCATCCTTTTGGCCTGTGTTGCCTCGGCTGTGAACTTTTCTGTTTCTCAGTAAGCCACGTCCTGAGGTCTAAGCTGGCCACATTCACGGAGGCCACTGGTGGGAATGGGTTTTCATCTATCAACATGGCTTCCTCAGGGAATTTCAAAACTCTTTCATTAATGCTATCATGTATCACATTTTTAAAAGCCCAGCAAGTATTAGTGGAGTGAGTTCAAGAGTTATGGTACTTACAATAGTCTTTTCCCCTCATTTCCTCCTTGGTGGGGAGCTTATGATCCAGAGGGAGAGTGATAAAATTATTGTTGATCAAGAAGGTTGTGGTTGCTCACATCAAAGGTGTATTGCAAATTAGAAGTTTTCTTCTCACTTGCTTTGGCCGTAAGAGCGTCTGCACTGTTTTTTGACAACTTGGGACAAGTGAATGAGCCACTGGTAGCCAAGTCTGCTACTGCCACTTCTTTTACAGTGTGCACCTCTTTGTAATAAGTGCCTATTGCATGTTTTCTCCAGTGGCTCTCCTCCTTTAATAATTCCTCATACTCAGAAACCTTCTCCACCTTTAATAATTCCTCATACTCAGAAACCTTAGCTGCCAGCTCACAGAAATCTCTAAACTCCATCCCCTAAAAATTTTTCCTCAATTCAATATCCAAACCCCTCTAGGCCATTTTCACAAATTCCCCTTCTTGGAGAAAAACTCTACATTTGCTCATCATCCTTTTGAACTGAGTAATGAAGTCATCAACTTTCTCTCCAGCTTTTTGTGTGATCCTTGACAAGTCCGCAATGCACACCTCTGGTTTGGTTCTATAGAACTGGGCGTGGAAGAGCCTCTAAATGTTTGTCCAACTGAAGACAAAATTACGGGTATGGGATACATACCAAGCAAAAGCAGTACCAATAAGTGAATTTGGGAAGAGCTTTAAGAGCAAATTGGGTACTACTCAAATCTAGAGAACTCAACACACTGGGTTGTAAACCTCGCCACATGCTCTAAAGAGGACTGCCCGTCATCCTCCGAGAAAAGAGTGAAGTTTGGGATACGAACTCCCCTTTGGAATGACTATCTCTTTATATAGTCTGAGTATGGCTTATGGAATTTGGGACGACTTATATGATGGAAACCAGGCCTATACATCTCTTGGAGCATCTCTCTGAATGTATCCCAGTCCATTGTTTGTCCCGGCTGCAGAACTTGCCTCGGGGAGTAAGTTCTACCAGTGGAAAACCTCTACCCACCGGGGTTAAAGCCATCTCCTCGGATGCCTCCCAAGCTTATTTGATGAATCTTTAGCTCATATGCACTTGGTTGATTCACGAGACCTGTATAAGCCTGCAGCTGAAAAGGACCCTTGCCATTGGACTAGCGACTACCTTTGTTGGCAGTGTTTTGAGTCTTCTCCCACCTATGAGGTGGCTGGTACACCTCCCTATCCATCCTCTCACTTTTATCATCTTGAGAGCCCACCTTCGAGGATTGCTCCTCATGCTCTTTTGTGGTGGCGGCAGCGGCGGCCGTCTCTTCCTTCCTGCCTTTCCCACCAGACTCCAGGGCTTGTGTTATGACAATCCCTAAGTGATTTATCGATTGGTTGAGATGTTCCATCTGTTTCTCGCTGGTTCTTTGAATAATAAAAGAGAGTGGTTGGGTTACTTCCCTACCTAAACCCTTTTGCAGCAATCTCATCATTGTTACCCTCCAGTCCTTTGTACGGTCTTGTCCTCCAGATAGAGTGGACACTGGAGTTGGTGAAAACAATGGATTTGCTCATCCCCTGGGTGCAAACGACTCTTCTTCGAAGTCCTTTGACTCTGGTTGGTTCTTTCCTTTCTCATCGGCCTTTACTGCTGCAATGACCCTCTCCTCGGTGCCTCTAGTGTTAGAATCGAAAACGCCAGTGTCTTTTTTCACTCTGCAATTTCATCATCGTGCGTGGGTCCCCGACTGAGTGCCAAAGATTGTTTCCCTATTTTCTCGTGAGAGGAAAACAATAGCCCTTTGAGTGTGCCAAAGAATTTTTCGTTTCCTCAAACTAAAAATGGCTCGAATCTAACTTAATCAAATGATTGTAAATAGACAAAGAGACATAAATCTATAAAAAAATGGGTTCTCCAATCCTTGCTAAACAGTTCATGAAAACACAATGACAAAACCAAATTTGCAAGAACAAAGTTCGACAGAAACAAAATCTAATAGCAAAAGCAAAAAGTTTAATACCCGAGGTGTAATGTAATGTAAGTGTGTCCTTTACTTTCCCAAACCAAACCCTATATACTATTGGTGTGAACCGCACCGGCTAGAAGTCCACCTCCTTACCTCCCTCTTTTTGCTGGATAACCATATCAACAACCTGTGTAGATTCCACCAATTTCTCCAAGAAACTCGCTAAAACCAGTTATATGATTTCTATGACCACCAACGGCTCAACTCTCGGCCTTACGAAGGCTGGGCTTTCCAACCCATACCCATCATTTCCAAAATCTAAACTGTCTTAAATTATGGGTTTTATGGGCTGAAATCGGCCTACGAGTCCAGGCCAATTTTTAATGTAACACTGTGAAGTGAAAGTTGAAGTAAATAAAACAAATTTTAGGGTTAAAGACATCCATATCTACTTGTGAATCTTAAGGCATGCTAAATGCATTCGTAATTAGGGTCATAAAGTGTGGAAAAGGAGCAAGGTAGCGACCGATCATTGTGAGTATAAATTTGAAACAAGTTTTGACATATGTTGTGTTTTATTTGTCTACGATTGAGTTCTCTTATTTCTATGAAATTTAATGGTTAATTCTTGTGTGTTTATAACATATGTGCAAATGTTTGTGATATATGATATGATTTCACTTCTTAAAATGATATAGGTTAAATGGTGAATTATCTAGTGAGGTTTATCATATTCTTCGTTTTAGTTCATACTAATTTAAAATTAGTCATTTGTATCCGTAACTCTAACAAACATGTCAGCTAAACTGATTTTAAAGACAAAAATATCCTCCCTTTCTTCTCTCTTAGTAGTCAACCATTAACAACATCTCCTTAACCATGCGTCTTTGCCCAAAGAAAATTAAGAAATAAAAATTTAGCTCAAATTAATCTAACAAAATTAACAATAGAAATATCAAAGTAAATGGGGTTAGCTACTAAAGTTTTGACACTACAAGGACGTTTTTTGAATTAGGGTGAAGATGAGGGACTAAACAATTAATTTCTCAAATGAATAAATTGCAAAGGGAGCATGCATGAGAGATTGAGAGGGGAGGCATGGAGATACTTTCCATATGCTACACACTAAATGAGACACTTGGCCATCTCTCTTTTGATGCTGCTATTTTACCTATTTATCTAATTCGATAAATGTAAAAAATTAGTGAATTTACATATAAATATAAAAAGAAAAAGTTGAGTGGTTAGTAGAATAACTAAAATTTCTTTTAATTGATACATGTTTTTTGAACTCATTTTTAATGAAGGTGTTGGAAAAAGCGGTCTGCCCCTAGTCAGTCAATGTGTGAACCGAGACCAATTGGTAAGTCCAATTGGGTTGGGCCTAAGATGGGCTCATAAGGCCCATGGGCCTTGGCAAAGCCCATTAGGCCAAGCATGTTTGGAGGCTTATAAATATGAGTGAGTGGGGAGAAGAGTGAGTGAAGAAGAGAAAAGAAAGAAAAAAAAAAGGAGGAGAGGGAGAGAAATATGTTTCTTTCATCCTCTCCCTCCATAACCTTCTTCTTCATACCTCCATGGTTGTCATCTCATTTTACCAAGCTTTAGTAGCATGAAGAGTCGATTCACGTGGCATCTAGACTGCGAAAGAGACGAACTCTCCTATCAGTTACAAACCGACCGTGGTTTGCTCTCGAGACCAACATCGAAACTTGGTCTTGCAGCTGCTATCCGTTGCTGTGCTTTCACTGAAATTGAGATTGGTAAATCTAACATATTTATTATACTATTTATTAGTTAAACCAGTACCTGATTCCTTCATTGGTATCAGAGCCAAGCACAAATTTTTTAATGTTTCAAAAATATTGTTGGTCTCTGTCTAGAACGCCTACTGATTTTTTTGTTGTATTCTACTTTATGTTTTTAACGTCGTTTTTGGTTCGAGTATGTCCAAAATCGAAAACTGAACGAAAAATGAAAGTTTGAATTTGAAAATTTTGACAAAATATTTGAGATCAGAGACTCCAAAAACGTAACCTACCAAAATTTGATGTTGAAATTCCATCGAAAATGTCGTCAAATAAGCGAAAACTCGATTATAAAATACTGAGTGAGAAGTTTTCAGATGAATATTTTCATCAGATCTAATAAGGCAACGTGCACATTCTTATTGGCTGAATGTGGACCAATCATAACGCACCACTTGGCTTGGGTGACTATTTTTGATTGGCAGAAGAAAAACACGTGGACCACTCAAAACGCAACACATGACAGAGGCTGACTTGGTCAAAGTTGATTGAGCAAAAAGTGGACCAATGAGATGCAAACACGTGGACACATGAGGAGTCAACATGTGGCAGCATGCAACTCTGACATGTGGCACAATCTAGAGGAGACATATGTACACGTCAGCTCCGCGAGACGTTCATAGAGCGTGACGTGTCAGTACGATGCCACGTGGCAGCCACCTCATCTCCACACATCATGAAATGTGGCACTGCCATATGGATACGTGCGTCATGTCATCACCACATGGGCCAACCGTCGTGTGACACGTGTTCTCACAGTGATGTGACACGTGGCAGAAGGAGATGATGAGTGTGTGGAGCTCCTTCCCGGCGTATGACACATATCCTAACCACCAAATGTTTTCAAATTTTTGTCAGAATTAAAATTTGGATTTTCTGAAATATTTGGCATATTTTTTGCAATTTTTCGAGTTTCGAAACTATTTTTATCTCAATTTTTGAGTGTCAAACATTGTTGAAAAATTGTGAATGTGTTTTCTGACAATAATTATTTTTAAAAATTAGTTTTCAAAATAATTGATTTAAAAAACGTACAAATATAGTTCTCATTTAGATAATTAAGATTAAATTTCAATTATTTGGGTAGTACATGAGTATGTCTATACCCATTTTATTTGTAATTTATTACAAATAAACAAATGGGGTAAAACCATATGGCACCGTGTGGAGTGCAAAGTAAGAACAAATTTGCACAACTCCCAAAGAGAGTATTTTGGGAAGGTGGTGGTCATAATGGGAAGATATAATTGTGCATTAAGTGCACAAAAATGATGAATGTTTACTTACTTCATAAAAGTTTATGATTCTCATCATCAATATTGGCTAGGTCATTGGTTCATTTTAGAATTTCATGAAAACGTGATCCCCTAAGTGTTATTGAAGGTCACTTAGAGATTCTAAAAAGTGAAAACATTTTGAAATTGGTATGTCTAATATTACACCATGATCGCGAAGAGAGATTGTGAGAAGTGATAGATCCACTTTAAGGTCGTATGATTAATAGAATTATTGATAAGTTGACACGACAATTTATGAATTCTATTGTAACACTTTGAAAAAGGTCCATTGTATATCCAATTGGGAGACAAAGGCTAAATACTATATTTATGCAGTATTACTTTGGGGATATTCGTTAGCATTATTTGTGTGTTAATGATGCCCAATGTTAATGTACGTGGATTACATTGAGATAAATTGTTTAGATTGCATGTCGGTTCAATAAATGATGTTGATTCTATTTATTTTTTTTGCTTATTATTGTGTTGATTTGCCTTAATTTAATTTGCAATATTTTATACGTTGATATATATTTCCTAATTATTGAGTTTGCATTGATAATTGATATGACCAACATGGATTCCCCTAAGTCAAATAAACTTTAAAAGTAAATTCGAACAACCATTATTTACTGTCTATGAAATTAAATATAGTATAATTAATTATTAAGATCGAGATGGTAAATGTGCACCTAGTGTACATTTCGATTCAAAGTTTAATAAAAGGCTATACCAATTTAATTTTGGTTGGATGGTAAATATATATGTATTGCTATATGACTTACTTGTATGCAATCATGTCTTATGGTTTGTCATATTTATTTGTGAGACTCACTGTTTGAAAAGTCGATTGATATCAAGCCATAGGAGAATGTATGATTGAGCTATATTGAGCTTGGGCAGCAACAATTGTAAAACCTAGGTTATGATAATCTAACATGTACTCTAAGAGCATAAGCACTTGCTCTGTTGAACTTGGTTATGACCAAATTCAAAAAGGAGTAGAATACCACTCAATACATTTTGGACTGAAATGTCTATGAGATGTGGAAGTGAGAAATTCGTCTACATTCATTAGGATGATGAATTCACTTCACTATTTTACAAGTATCAAGATGCAATATATTTGCAAATTGCATTTAAGGTACAATTAGTTTGTGTGACACTAACTTAGATCGTGGTCTTTGACCATCGATACTGATACTTATTACAAGTGTTCTAATCAGGTGAGTAAAGACAAAAGGCATATATGATTAGAGAGCTAATGATTTTGATCATTGTTTGATCAAGGACGAGGTCCAAAGTTGTTATCCACTTTTTGCCTAGAAGTTAGGAACAAATCGATTTGCACCTAATTCACGCTTATCTCAAACATGAGGTCGTGAGGAATTTGATAGTGTCTTATTCTATTGGATAAAATCCAATAAAAATGAGAGGAAAAAGGTTTAAGCACCTTAAGTCCTTAAGAAGTGAGAGACTAGACATAATTTCGAGGAAATCTTTGAACATGGACAATGTTGACATTTTGCATAAAATGTTAATGACCAAAGACACATCACATATGAGTCGATGCACCTTTGAGGGTATGTTGCTCAAACTCACGAGTGTGAGATGAGCTATCTTGTTCAATATTCTTACTTGAATTTCGTCATTTTGTGACGGTTTATTCAATCTTAAAGATCCTCACAATGAAGTTTTGATGCAACTTCATTAGATATCAACTAGTTCTAAGGTGGAACAAGTTGAGTATGCAAGTTACAACTTAAAAGTGGGAGTTGAAGGTGTTGATTAGTGCGAGCTAAACTTGTACAAAAAGCTTAACCTTTCCTTGCAATAGATTCTGTCATGAACTTATTGAAGTTCATCTCCAATTTGTGTTCTAACAATAATGGTATTTGTTAGAACATGTTTGAGTGGAGACTACTTTAGCACTAGGAGTGGTTTCTTATTTAAGGTAAATAACCTAACTATTGAAAACCTAATTTTCATTCTTGCTGCTTCACGTTATCATAGTGGATCATGTGAAAATATGCACGCAACTCAACCATATTGGCAAAATCTAGTACATCGATTCGCTCGAGTACATCGATTAGCTCAAATGGGAGTATTAGACAATTATGCAAGTTCAAGCTGTTTAATTGTGAGCATTGCAAAGAGGGAATACTAGAGAGAAACCGCTTTGAAAGGCATTTGGAGTTGAATTCCCATTGTTATTAATCCTCTTTTGACGTTTGGCATCAAAAAAAATAAAAGGGTAAGGCTAAGGCTTACAACTTCATCATTTTGAATATATAACTGTGAAAGGTGCGGTCATATCTATTTGATTTCTCATAAGTAAGAATAATTATGTTAGTTATTACTTCTTGAATAATTATGTTAGTTATTACTTCTTGCAAGTCAAGATGAGAATCAAATACAACTTTGTGGATCGACTAAGGTCGTGAACATCTATAAGGTGAGTCCAAACCTTTGTGTGATGAAATGGAAGTGAATATAAGTTGTTTATTCCTATACTCTGTGAATAATATTCACAATGGAGAGGAGAAATAAAAATCTCCTCAATATGGTGAGAACTATAATGACAAAAGCCACAACGTTCAAAATTCATATATTCTCTAAGTTCGTTACTTGTACATCTTATGAGTTGTAGATTGGTTGAAAGTATGAGCTAAACCACTTGAAACCAAGATATGTATTGTCAATATACATGATACCTTGGTTAAAAAGACCAAGAGACGAAAGGTGTTAGACACCCTACTGTGTTAAAATGACGCACTTGTCGTGGGTTAATGAGAAATTGGACTAGTAACGAGTTATAAGAAGTCACATTCCTAGGGAATAGATTTCTTAACTAGGATAAAGTAGAAACGATTTCACTTTCCTTGAGAATCAAGAACTAAATCCATCAGGATCACTCCATCGGAGTGGGAGAATTCTTGAGGAGAGTGAGTATAGATGATGAGGAAGAAACTTGGGTAATGTAGATTACATCTTTGGGTTTTAAAATCTCAAGAGATCGATCTAAACTAACGATTGTTATCTCTTTCTTCAAAAGAGATGCATCGAAAATTCTTAGAAAGATTTAAGGTTTTAAAATCTCAAGAGATCGATCTGAACTAACAATTGTTGTCTCTTTCTCTGAAAGGGATACATAGATTAAGTTTTGGAGCAATTCAACTTTATCTCATCTACCTTAAGCATGTGCGAATATTCCTGATCCTGACTTTAGTGGGAGCAAGATTCATATTTTCTAGTGGGAGTAAGGATTTTAATCCTAGTGGGAGTTTTTGTATGGAACTTGAACCCAGTGGGAGCAAGGAAACTTGATCCTAGTGGGAGTTCCTATATGAAGCTTACCCACTTAGAGCATTTTAGAAAATGCATAGGCCTAAAAGGGATAAAGTCTCACGACAATATTTTTTCATAAATGAATTTATTGTGATTCTTTTGGTAAAAGTATCACGGTGACATTCTTTTGATAAATGAATCGATCGTAATCTTTTTAGTAATCCCACAAGTCAAGGATGAACCTACAAGTATATTAGAGGTTCACTCATCCCAGTGTAAATCGTATGGATTAAAGCAATGGAAGTGCGAATGATATTTGAAAGATTGAACTATGTTGCGAGCTGATTAATCTACTCAAAGGGCGAGCACCCATTGGAGATAAATGGATAAATGAACGATAAATCCAATGCGATATCGATAATCGCTAAAGGAAATTTAGTCAACAAGATTGGAAAAGACCAACTTGTTGAAAGATTTACGTTTACCGAATAGTCTTTGGCTATTTGGACTAGTCTATATCTCGATCTACATCAGTTAGATGTAGAGACTTCTTTTCTTAATAGAGAATTTGGAGTAGAAACTTATATGGTTTAACCTAATGCTTTCATCGTTTAAGGTATGACATTGAACTTGTTCGAGAGAATTGTATATTCATGTATGTTGTGATAATACCATGTATTTCAAGGTGAATCTTGTCATTCTAACCTAGTGTGAACATCACACTTGTAGCTAGAAATGATCTAGCATATTTGAATGACTCCAAAGATTGGTCGAGATCCAATTTTGAGATTGCAAATATGGGTTGACCTTGGAGTAAAACTCCAAAAGATCGTTTGAGTAGATTGTTGTTCCTCTTTGAGCGAGATGGATCAACGAAGTAATTAAACACTTCAAGATGCATAAATGCATAACTCATAGATACCCCGTGACTAAGAGCAAGTCTTTTAGTAACTGCATGTGTCCATAAACCTATGTGAAAAGAAGAACGTATAAGGAATGTTCTCCATACAAAAGCCATTTGAATGTCTTTTGGTGTCTAGAGTATGTGTGTTGATTTCAAGTCTATGTTTTAGAGTACACAAGTTTATATCTAGGTATGTACAATGCCTAGAGTTTGCTATGTTATTAAGTTAACTAGAAAATAATGATCCAACATATAAGAAGGATGTTGGAAAGCAGTGACCAAGATACTTGGATGCTTTAGAGGCACTGCAAGGTACTGTGTTATTGTGAGAGCTTACGATAAAATGAGACACAATTGCTACTCCATATAATGATGTGGACTATACGAAGTCCATATCTGGTTATGTATTTTTGCTTGGCAGAAAAATCACTCCACGTAATAGTGAGGAACACATATAAGTGTGCGGTAAAAGAAGTTAAGACCATAACTTCATTAACTACAGTGCAATGGGAAGGTTAGCTATACAGTGGAATGATCCACTTCGAAACTTCGACAGTCCTTAGTGATAGTCGACCTCAATTGATTAAAGATTGAGAAGATCTAACATATGTCTAGGCAAATCGAGACCAAGTATCGTGTTGTGAAAGACTTGGTTGCACAAGGACAAGTTAATTTGAGAACAACTTTCACAATGAGAAGTGAACTTGGAATGTAAGTCCATATGAAACGTGAATGTAGATCCGTTAGTAAAAGGCCATAAGGAATAAGTTCCTTAAAACCCGCATGACACACGTAGTGTGTAATCCATTATAACATGATCTTTAATAAGATCATTGTGGGCAATACAACAGCGCAAACATTGAGATTAACATTTGCAAAGGCGTTGAGTGTGAAAGCATGTTGGATAGAGAAGTAACCCACTCACACGAGTGTTACCTTAGTTTTTTCAGTTCGTTGGGGAAAAAACTCAGATAAGGCTGATTTTGAATGCAAAAGAGAACGCGTTCATAATTAAGAGGTTGTCTTGCTTTTTACAGTGATGAGTTCATTGTAAAAGGGGCAAGATGAAGTCATATGAAAAGAGACATACGCCATAGAATAAAGTTCTATGCCAATCATTGAATGATCAAATGCTAAAATTGAGAGATTTTTAGCATATTTTGTCTTAAAACCAGAAGTAATCATGTTAAGTGTGGATTAAGGTTAAATGGCAAAATATATCGTAACTGAAGCTTTTGTGTAGTGTTGGCAATGTTGTATAAACATGTGCTCCTCCAAGGGAAAGAAAGAACACCACAACACATGATCATACCATGTGTGATATATACACGACTATAGAGATGTAAAAGATTAAAAAAAATCTCACTTTTCCTATTGTGAGACCAACATGTGGTTCTCGGTATTACCTACCCTTAGAATCCTTAGCACATTCAAAACGTGTAGTTGAGTTTAGCTATTTTAGCTTTTCATTAATGATCATGATTGATTCGACCAAGCGTGACAAGCTGGGCAAGTAAACTTGGCTATATGGATTGTCTGGTGTAATAGGGGAAGTTCGTTTCTAGACACATTTACACTAGTCTCAAAAGTTTGCTGAAACCGGTTTCTCATGTAATATGTTACATGATGTGTGAAATTTGAGTAAAGTTTTCGTGAGATCGTGAAGCTCGAAAGCAACGATTGTGTGGTTACGAATTAGGGTAAAGACATATGTTACTAGCAGTTCGTGCCGCTGCTGCATATAATTTGGCAGGATGGAGCTATTCTGTAAGAGACACCTTCTAGCAGGATTGCGTGAAGAGCTGTTATTTAACCCTAACAGGTGTATAGCAAATACGCTATTGTCGTATGCTGGTCGCACAGTCTATTTGCATGTATGACAAAAGAATCGAGCATAGTTACGTGAGTACTAACCATATTGCATGATAATATATGACACGAGGTCGTTATCATGACTGGTAGTAGATCCATCATGATCCATGACGAGTGAACCGAACCCAGTCGGTCAAGGTGTGAACCGACACCAATTGGTAAGTCCAATTGGGTTGGGCCTGAGATGGACCCGTAAGGCCCATGGGCCTCTTAGGCCCATAAGCAAAGCCCATTAGGCCAAACCAATTTGGAGGCTTATAAATATGAGTGAGTGAGGAGAAGAGTGAGAGAAGAAGAGAAAAAAAAAGAAAAAAAACAAAAGGAGGAGAGGGAGAGAAATATGTTTCTTCATCCTCTCCCTCCATAACCTTCTTATTCCTCCCTCCATGACTGTCATCTCCTTCCACCATACTTTAGTAGCATGAAGAGTCGATCCATATGACATTTAGATTACGAAAGAAACGAGCTCTCCTGTCGGTTACAACCTGACCGTGGTTTACTCGCGAGACCAATATCGAAACTTAGTCTTGCATCTGTTGTCCGCTGCTGTGCTTCTACTGGACTCGAGGTTGATAAATCTAACATATTTATTATACTGCTTATTAGTTAAATCAGTATCCGATTCTTTTAGAAGGCATAGACAATTAATATTGACTCCGTCCCGAATTAATAAGTCATTTACATAAACAAAAATAAAAAATATAAATAAATTAGTTATAAGTAGTAGTTTTTATTTAATTTTTTAGATGGATTTTTTTTTGTTGAACATGGTTATTTGAATTTGTATTTAAAATAACAAAATATTATTATATTGTTGCTCATTTAAAAAGAACAAAAATAACATTTGATAAATAAATAATAAGTAAAGGAAGAGATCAATCTCTATTTTGTGACACTTAAAAATAGAATATATGTTTATCAACGAGAACGAATGATAATATTATTTATTACATCTTGTTTGTCACTAATTGTATTTAATATATTATAAATTTAACATATTTTCAAAAAATATATATTTTTTTATTATATAATTATTATCAATTATTATAAAAAATACATAAAATCCAAAACATGTTAGTTCTGAAGAAGTCCACATAAATTAACGTCACAATTCTCGTCTCTCTCTATCTCGTGAAACACAAGTATGTTTTTTTTTTATATATAGTATATTTTTTTGATATATGGTATATTAGTAAATGATTTTGTCTTCTACTTGCTCCTTTTATGTCTATAATGGTCTCTCGACCTCCACTCGCTTTTAAAAGTTTCTCACTCTATCTTTTACTGCACAAAATACCAAATTATTAATGCTTTATTATTAATCGTCATTCACGGAAACTCATTTCAAGCTGCTTATTTTTAGGAAAGTATTTAATAACCAAAAAACAAAAAACGCTTCAATCTATTATTCCTTGTTGTTTCTTTATTCTTTGTAATCATTTTCAGATGTCAGCAATGCTGTCTTTCTTTGCAGTTGACAATGAAGCTGCTCACTGTAATTTGTTTTTCTCTTCTTGTTTCTTAATCTTCTCTAAATTTCCTTTTATTTTCTAGATTTATTTTGGCAATTAATAGAAAGAGAGAGAGAGAAGGGTTGCCTCAGATCCAGGGAAATAAGTGGAAAAAGAAACTATCTTTTTGAGGATTTTCTTGTGAGTCTTGGGACTTAAAACCTCAGCTTTCTTGCCCTTTTTCTCATGACAACTTTTTAGCTTTCACTTTCTTGTGTTTAAAGATAAGGAGGGGTTGGTTGGTTAATATTGTTGTTTCGATTTAGTGTATTTATTTATTAATTTCTTTTTGGTGAGACGTTATATTTTTTTTTGTGGATTTGAGTTTCTTCTCTGTCACTGTAATAAACGGAAATACATAGAGAAGCGTCCAGAGAAGAAGCTCTTGATAAGGCTTAAACAAGCCCATGTTTTTAGGGTTGTAATTTTACTTCCAAAAGTGGAAGTTTTGATCTTTCTTGTTAACCAGATCTGATTACCCATTTTGTATTTTCATGAGTCGAACGTGAATGTGCTTTCTGATTTGGTCATAAAGAGGTTTCTGTTCATTTATTTTCCTTCTTTAGATTAGAAAAAAGGCATGGAAAATGGGCTGCCAAAATGTGCTTTTCACATTCCAGTGTCGTTATTGATTAGAGGAGTTGATAATTTAGTTGCATAATGACAGGTTGCATGGTTTCTTTAAGGGGTTTGGAGGCTAACTTTTTGTACTACCCAGATAGGGATTTTCATGGAGGAGATGTATTCGCCTGTCACAGTGCCATTTAGAGTAGGGAATTCAATCTGTGAAAATTCAACTGTGTGTAGCTGTCTAAATATCACCAAATTTAAGTTGATGGCGGACAATACAAAAACAGAGTTATCTGATTCTGTGACCAAGGTTTCTACTGTTGAAGATAAGGATTGTCAATGTGTTGATGTTGATAATGAAGGTTGTGATATAGTGGTGTCGGTTCCAGGAGAGGACAAAGGAGGAGAAGCTCCTTTGTTGGATATGATATCTGAAAACAAAAGCAATTGGGTTGCTAGTGAACATATTTTAGCCCACGAAGGTGAAGAAGATGATGCCTCGTCATTGGAGGGTGATCAGATGCTTGATAGTCATAGCTCTTGTTCTCTTTCTGTGGCTAGTGAGACAAGCAGCTTATGTGGAGATGATTTCTTGAGTTTCGAGGCGTTGTCTGAGTTGGGTACACCGAGTTCTGTAGATATTGATAAGGGCTTATGTGCTGTTGATATTATTGCCAAGGCTACAGATTTCAGGGAATCAAATGTTGAGACAGAGGGTGTGAGTAGTAATCCCCTCTCAGTGGTAGTGAGCCTTGAGAAAGACAATGGAGATGAGTCTGATCCAAAGCCATCTGCAGTTGTGCTCCAGTTAGCTCTAGAAAAGGGGGGCAGTGGAACTGTGGCACGCA
Source organism: Flueggea neowawraea (assembly GCA_948243855.1). Taxonomy (NCBI): domain Eukaryota; kingdom Viridiplantae; phylum Streptophyta; class Magnoliopsida; order Malpighiales; family Phyllanthaceae; genus Flueggea; species Flueggea neowawraea. Next base: position 306 of record CAODLS010130317.1, on the reverse strand, counting down.
GTGTTTTCGAGGTAGAATATGTGCCTCTTTACGGAGTTGAATCCATATGTGGAAGGCGACCTGAGATGGAAGATGCACTTGCTGTTGTCCCACGGTTTTTAAAAATTCCCATTCAAATGTTAATTCCTGACCATGTACTTGATGGCATGAGCAAATTCTTAACTGACCAGACTGCTCATTTCTTTGGAGTTTACGATGGCCATGGAGGTGCACAGGTAACATGCATTTTCCTTCCTTTCTTTCGTTTAACTTTAATCTTCTGTCATCTATTACATGGTGCCAAGTTTGTCTCTCAGCAATTGGAAC
>CAODLS010129961.1:0-12684 GCA_948243855.1 Flueggea neowawraea | reverse complement strand
TAATTAGCTACAATAATAAATTTACTATGCATTTGTGTTTGCAATGGTAACTCATGTATAATAATATTTGAGTTTCAAGGAAATGCAGCACAAATTTTGAATGAATCCTAAAGGTTCGTGTAATTAATTTCTTTATTATCATTCCATACATGAACTTTCTTTTGTAAAATTGAAATTTCAAGCATAAGCAAACAAATTTGAAGAAAATGACAAGTTATCGTTATTTATATTGGAGATTCCGAACTTGTAATACTTAACGAAGAAAAAATCAAACTAAACGCGACAAAAATAAAGAAGATCGCAACAAATATTACTTTGTTTTTTTGAAACGACAAAAATATGAATCTTGTGCTATATTATTTAATGACTAAATCAAAGATTTAATGGCTAATCAAAGTTTATGAAAGTGTGGTATATATATATATGCAATTGGAAAGTATATATGTTTTCTACAACGCTGAGGAAGTATATGAATTAATTTTTTCTAGTTCAGTTTGTATTAGTTCAAATTAATAGGAATCCTCTTCTTGACAAAAGAAATAATGAGCCTACCCTTAATTTTTAGTTTTAATTTTGGATCATAACCTAATTTTTTTCCAACTCATGAGTTTACATAAGTAAGCCATATTTTTCAAGCACCAATCCAACAATAGTGTCGTCTAGAACTGGTTATCGAACTCCAGCATGTAACAGGTTTTTGTTTAACAAGATAAAACCAAAAAAGTAAGATTTTTCAATCAATTTGAATTATAATCTTAAACTTTTTTTATATATGCACAATGCCGGCGTGGATTAATGCTCTGAGAATATTGTTGTCACTAACACCAATTCGCCAATTTGAATTATAATCTCTTAATGATCGATCAATTATACCTTGTTGTTGCGAAAATGGGAAGTTCAACCCATTCTTACAAATTAATTAACTTCAAAAAGAGACTTCATTCTTTTTTCTTTCTTCTAGTAAAAGAGCAAGCTTTATTCAAGATAACTAACATGGATACTAGTAATTAAATGCATGCCCAAAAAAACTAGAAGAGCAACATGGCAAATTGGTCTCAAAGTCCAGTTCTTTTGTAGTCCTCATCTTTGTCACCCTTAAAGAGTTTCTTCCTCGTTACATTGAGATCATCGAACTTCAGGTCAGTCTGCTTCAGCGGTTGCAAACCCTGTACCAAATAAATTGTAAATTTAATTAGAATGCTAATAATGATAATTAAACTTCAAAACAATTTTGGTAATTTACAAGAATTCATGAATACCACTTAAACCAAGAATTTGAATGCAATAATTAATGAGTTATATGCCTAGATTTTTTTTTATAAGTCGAATTTTTATTAAGAGACCAAACCACCAAAATAGTGACTTAGCAAAAATACGAAAAAACTATAAAATTTTGAGCGGTTTTCACCATTTAAGACTACGACATCAAAGTTTGGAGAAAATTCAACATATACAATTAAACATGGCACTTATACACATCATTGCCCAAGTATGGAAAGCTACTATCAGAGCATTTAATACAAAACAGTGGTTAGAATTTTACCAATTTATATAGAAATTATAAGGCATACAAACAGTAATTGTTAGTGGATTAACAGTTTATGTATCATGTATAACAACAAAAATGAATTACCTTGAGAAAGACCTTCAATGCCTCCTCGTCAGAATGCTCACGGATCACTTCCAAGGCTGCCTACTGTAACCATCAAAATTATTTTAGTACTCCAAAAAAAAAATGTTTAACATCATAAATTTAATTATGATTAATTCTAATTAAGGAAAAATTGGAAGACAAACTCTGGCAGCGGTCATAGCATCATGAAGCAAAGTTTTTGGCTCAGTTTCAATAAGTTGCCTGTCAAGAATTCAAACAGGCCGTGTTCGTGTGGGTGGTGGTTTCTCCATGGACTTCCTCTTCCAAAGTTCTCAACAAAACAGTGTTTTAAAGTTTACTGTTTCAAATTAAGAGTGCCATGCTCATGAAATAAGTGGAGAAGGGTTATGGCATGAGCTCCAGCTGTGATCAACACCATGTAAAACGTGGCATAGTAATTATGATTCCAAAAAAGCTATCGAACAAGCTTAGTAAAATCCAAATAAACCCTCTTGAGGGTAGTCCGATACGTACCAGTTCCTTACTCGAGTTGGAGGTGGTGGTGGTCGTAAGTGTGTTATGGTGGTGCAAACTTTGATCATTTCTTGTTATGTAGGAGCCTTAGGCCATGTGTGTCTTTTGCTTTGACAAATTTTCATTCCAAAACATCATAAGAAATGAAAATTTTAGCTAGTCCATCCAAATTCCGTAATTTACTACTAGGTAGTAGGGGAAATAAATGTATGTAAAACATCCTCGATCGGGACCAAAAGAAGATAAAGGGTGATTATTTACTATAATAGCATTTATTAAATCAATATATATATATATATATATAATAGTTAGGAAGTTTTTTCAAATTTGTAATAAGTAGTTTCTTAATTGATTGACAAGTGACATGGAATGTATATTTTTTAATGCCTTTAAAGAAAATGGCTACTTAATATTAATATATATATTTAAAGTTTGGAAAATTTTCCAAGATTTTGGCGAGTGACGTTTTAACTGATTGACATGTGATTCTTTTATCCTAATAAGAGAGTTAAAAATATATTTAAAATATTTTCCCGACCAAGGTATAGAATAATCACGATATGAGTGGATGCATTCCATAAATTATTTTTCAACTGTATATTACTTTTCTTGGAATGAACTATAAATTTTATATTTGTCTATTAATTTATTTGTTAAAATACATAGAATTTAGCAGAAAATAAATATTTTACTATCCCTATAAAATGTAAAGTGGAGAGACAAATAAGAAAAATTTGTAAAATTTTATGCATAGAGGTATTTTTTAGTATTATTTTTTCTAACTTGAAACACTCTGAAATATATATCTTGACATAATTAAAAAAATATATAGTTATGCAACTTTTCTTTACAAAGGTCTTTTTTTTTAATAAACACTCAAAAAGGTTGAAAATACTAAAATAATTATAAACCTGTTTAGTTAAGAAAATTTTCTATTATTTTTTAAAAATTTTGAAAATAAAAATAAAAAAATAAAAAATTTGCTCATAAAAAATTAGAATTTTTCATTATTTTCTATTTTATTTTAAAAAATAGTAACAAAATAAAAAATAAAAAATTATTTTCTCAACTAAACATAGCCTATCTTTTTTCAATCTTTTTTTTGGCCTTTTCAAGTGTTAATAAACACTACCTATGCGAAAATAAGAGTGAGGAAGGTTTTCTGGCCATCCCCGAAAGACACTCTAAATGGATGACAAATCGAAAGTTCCATTGATGCTAAATAAAGAAAGCACAGCATTAGACTAGTATAAAATATAAATCTAACATCATCTTGAAAATTAAACTTTATCCCAAACACACCTTTAGGAACAATAATTATAAAACGTTGCCATGCTCAATTTATTCAATTTTCTCTCCCTTCAAGAGCTAACCAACCAACTGAAGTCTCATGGGAACACCGAAAAGAAGAGCTGAAATCACGTAAAAAACCAGCTGAAAAAGGAAACAAAAATATATATTGCCCAAACCCAGTTGCGGAAAACTCCCGGCCACCAAGTTGGGTTGGATCTAATGGCTTTGTTTAATTGGACTTTTTTGGTCAAGGGTTTGGAGTTTCACGAGGGCTTTGAGGTTGAACTTGGTTACTAGTTACCAGCCCCAAACAATGAATGCGGAATCATAGATAGTATTTGTCCTATCCCACACTGACTAAAATCTAAAAGTGGTTTCCTGAAGATGTGAATTACACATCATTTAGACTTAGGAATAGGCAAGGTTACTTCAGCTATAAGTAGGCTTTGAGTTTTAATTGTTTTAAATCACAAATACTCTCGTTTAATCTGAGTTTTAAATTGTGAGAGTGGAAGAATTTTTATAATTTATCTATAAAAAAATGTAATATTTATTTTAGTGAAAATTATGGATGTGAATCTATTAAGAGACCGAAAAATCCAACCACATTAAAAATTTCTGATTCCCAAAAGGCATCTGCAAGAAGCGGCGAACCCATAACAAGCGGTATGAGAGAGCGAGAGAATAAACGATCTACAAAACTCAGATGAGACAATCAGTAGCAAAGAAAAGGGATGATGGAAAATTCTAACGGAAACATGAAGAATTATTTGCAAATGAATTAAAAAATTTGTTTTTATTTTACTTTATTTTGTTTGTTTTAAACTTTACGAGAAAAGTGCAAATTTCAACAAGTGTCAAGTACTAAAGTTTTGATAATTATGTTGATAACTTTTTGTTTGATGAGTAAATATGTCAATAACTAGTTAACATTTTTGGTTAAATCATAAGATAATCTTTTTTTTTTGTCAAATAAGATAAATCAATTTTTAGTAAGAGCTAAATGTGAAAAGAAATTACAAAATTAATTTATATCGCCCCATTTCAAAATAGAAGATTTAACTTCCTAACATGGTGGCAATGGACTCTATTGCTAGGTTACAATAATTTCTGGTAATTACTAAAAAATTTCTTTTATAAGTCATTTTATTTACTCCCACTAAGAATCGAATCTACAACTTATTAGCACCGGATAGTGACGAAGCATGATTTGAATTTTTGGGGAGACGAAAATATATATGAAAATTTTTTATGATAAATATTGTGTCATCCAACTAATATAATATAGACACAAATATACACCAACAACAAAACTTATGTAATTTTTCTTAATTTATAATTTGCTGATCTTTTAAAACTCAAAATTTATAGAATTATCGATAATAAACTAAGTACTAAAAAGTTCAGTAATTTTAAAGTTTATCAATACTAAAATCAAGTATTCATAAAGTGCAGTGATGTATGCATACAATTCACTCAAGTTTAATTAATGGACTTAATTTTGTTGATTAGTTTCTTTTTTTTTCTCCCTCCTCCTTCTCCTTCTTTCTTTCTTCTTCACTTTAGTATTGGTAAACTTTCATGAACAACAGGGTGATTAATCAAATTAATCATGATAAATTTTAGTAGGAAAAGAAATCAAACATTAATGGCCAGATAATATGCATTACTGTACTGTATCATATCTTGAAAAACTAATGGTAATTTCTTTTACTGGAAAGAGGTACATATTTATCTGACAAATTAGCTTGGCTAGCTATCCGTACAAATAGCACTCTTTATTCTTAATTTTGCTAGGTAAGTCCCAAAATAAGAAGTCGCAAGAACTTTCATTAAGGGTACAAATTTATAATCTGTTACAAGCTCTTTCATAAGATAGTCCTCTGCATCACTATGTACTAATGGTAATTTCTGACCAAAAAAAACTAATGATAATAATAAAATAAGGGAGGAGATATGTTTTTTTAATGAAATCAGGGAGGAGAGACGAGAGAAACTTCTTTTGAAGTTTAAACAGGTTGAGGCCAGGATGCAACTGTCAGCTACATTGATATAGTAGCTACTTAGCTAGCTCTAAAGGGCCGATATACCTTCTTTCGCGTAGAGAGCTAAATAACCGTCTGAAAAAGGAAACAACCGAATCCAGTTGCAGAAAACTCCTGGCCATCAAGTTGGGCTGGGACAATGGCTTCGGTTAATTGGATTTTTTTGGTCACGGTTCGGATTTTGATGCGGAATAAGGGCTTTGGGTTTGGACTTGGTTAGTAATGACCACTCCAAACAACGACAACGGAATGATGGATCTAACTTGTGATAATTAGGTCATATATTACAAAAATTTATTCTATCGGATTGAATATGTCTATTACAGATACTCTTTATAATATTTTTATCTGTGAGTTTTAATTGTTAAATTTACGGATATAATTTTTAAATTTACGGACTGTTGTTTATATTTGTTTATATTTATTTACAGTTGTTTATACTTGTTTATATGTGTTTATATGTTATTTTATATATATTTACATATAAATAAATATAAACGAATATAACCAACTATAAACAACGTGTAAACAATATTCAAAAATTGGCTTTGTATGGGGTGTAATTTTAAAAAATTTGCCAAAATATGAAAATTTGATAACGTAAATTCAAAAATTATGATTTTAGAGATAGTGTATATGTAGTTGGCCCATCTAACTTTGTCTATGAATATTAATGGTGTTGATCAACAAACCCTGATTAACAACAGTCCCGAACTGTATCGGCAACTGGTTTTGAGAGAGAACGATTTACAAAAAAACCAGATGAGATAAACAGTGGCAAAGCCGGGTGAAAATGGAAAATTATAACGGTGAAGGGAAGAATGATTTGCGAATGAATCAAAAGATTTGTTTTTATTTTATTATATTTTAGATTTTTTTCAAAAAGTGCAATTTTAGCAAATGTCAATTATTAAAATTTTGATAATTATAACTTATTAGCATATTTGGTTAAGCGAAGTGCCTGGTTTGCCCTAGCGGTTAGACACCACATCGTAGACTCATGCGTCCTGTGATCGAGCGGCACCTGGGAAGGGGTTGGTAATGCCTCCTAGTGAGACCAAACAAAAAAAAGAGCATATTTAGTTAAGTTATAAGATAAATCAATTTTTTTTTGTAAGAGCTAAACTAAATACGTAAAAGAAATCAGAAAATCAATTAATATTGCCCCATTTTAAAACAGTGATACCTCGATGATTGCTCAATTCTCCGCTAAAGGAAAATATTGTCTATTTCGGACCTAAACTCTTACAGTTTTATTCTTAAAAAAACATTTTAATGGTTTGGTAAAAGAATATGTTTACAAGCGATTGTTCATTTTGCTTCATAAGCGATGTGAAATGCAAATACTGCAACAACAATAATAAATTTTAGTAGGAAATGAAAGACTTATTTAGAAGGAGTAACATCTTTTGTATTTTGTGTAATTTTGGTAATAATTAATAATAATTGTATAGTAAAAAATAAAAAAGTACGTTTTATGATAAAATGCAAATATTACTCTCTCCAAACAACCCAAAAAATAAGCATCAATGGCCGGAAAGTTTATGTTATGGAAATTTTTAATTTGCGTTAGTGTAGTGTAACACATCTAGATAAAAAAAAAAACATGATAAAGAATAAAATAAGGGAGGAGAGATGGAAGAATCTTGTTTAGGCCGGTTGTAAGTTCCTAGCCCGGTGGACCGGGACGCATGTCCATTAGGAGGATGGGTTAGCTGCGTCAGGCGCGGAGCCAGGCATTTCTTTTTTTTTAATAATAAAATCTGACAATTGGATCGTTTTGATCCAACAGTCAGATTTACTCCAACGGTAATATTATCGTTGGAGTACCGTTGGGGGCTGAAAAATTACCCTTTTGATCACTAACGACTAGTTTTACCCATTTTCCTATAAATACCCCCCTAAACACATTTTTTTCTATCATTCATTTACTTCAAACACTCATTTCTCTCCCTCAAACTCTCTCAACTCATAAAATTTCTCTCCATACTCTCAAATTACTCCCACTCCAATTTTTCTCCCAAAATTATGGATCACAACAATAAAAATACTCAATTTTCCCAACAAAATAACTCATCAAATTTTGTCAACTATCAATATTCTCAAAATAATCCATCAAATTTTTCCTCTTTCACTAATTATCAATTCAATCTCAACGCTTCATTTTCACCATTTTCATATCAACCCCCACTTTTTAATTTTGGTAATTTTTTAAATTTTACGTCCAATCATTTTTCACAAAATAATTATTTTGGTAATTTTTATTTTAATGTAATATTTTTATTTTAATGAATTATTTTTATTTGACTGAACTATTTTTATTTTAATGAATTTGGGGTAGAAAGTATTAAATGAAATAGTAGATAAAAGTTGGGATTAAAATAAAATTGTGTTTAGTAACAAACTGAATAGACGTCTCATGGGACTCTTAAATTAGCATATGAATAACGGATGAAAAAACTGAGAGACTAAAAACTGAAAATTTTAATAAAATAATAATAAAAATATTGAACATACGTCTCACAACACTATTTAAAAAACCGTAAATTACGAGTAGTCTTAAAACAGTTTGGGGCCAGGATGCAACTGTCAGCTACACTCATATTCATATAGCAGCTAGCTGAGCTCTAAACGGCCGTTATACCTCTTCTTTTGTCTCTATCCCTCTTCTTTCCGTCAACTCCCACTCACACCACGTCTCACTCATTCCATCCCCATCATGTTATCATTCTGCAAACTCATGTCATGCCAATGATCACATGCATGCATGACAACAATATTTCACACACATACATACATGGCTCAACTCAACGCATATTTTTCTCTTTTTTTCAAAATATAATATTTTATTTTACTATTTATTCTAAAATTTTAATCTCAATTTTATTTTTATTACAATTTACATCACTTTTTTAATATTTTATTAATAAATTAACTAATACTTTTTTAGAATTAAAATAATTCAATAAAATTAAACTATCAATATTCACTCTTAGATACTATTTATTTATTTTATTAATAAAATATTTACTTTTTAATATTTTTCTCTCTAATACACAAATTTCAAAAATAATTAACATATAAATAAAAATAAAATAATATTTTTAATTATCTAAATTTATCTAACCCGTTAGACATACTCTTATTTGCACTTTTGCTTTTATTCGCTTCACGAGAGAGTGGCAATTTGACAGTGCCTCCACAATTAGACCATCTATAATTTAAAATTCTATTTTTATGTAATTTTTTATAAAAAATTATTTCTGTAATTTATTACAACGAAATATACTCTAAATAAACATCCTATTTTTCATAATACTTTCGTATAACTAATTTTATTAAAAGATAATTATATCTATTTTCCACTATTAAATCATTATCAATTATTATAAAACCTACAAAACATATTCATTTGCCCAAACAAGCCCTTACTTGTTGAAAGGCTTAACACGCACGCAGTCCCTGGACTTGTAGCCAACTGGAAATGAACTCCCGAAACTTCACGAATGTTTATATTACCCACTGAACTTGCAAAAGAAGTACATCATTTAAGCACTTTCATGCTAGCATAACATGGCAGCATTCGTGAGGTTTAAACAACACACCCTAGTGAGAGACTTAAAATCTTCTGATGTATCAATAAAAAGTGCCTAAAACCGTGTTCAAAATATTCAACAACTTGAATACAAAATGGGAACCCAATAAAAGCTCATTCAACCCATTTGTCATTATCAACAAAACAAAAATTTCTACCACGTACTCTCAATTTGCATTTGGTCGAACCTAACCCAGAAGCATAAGATCAAACAAATGAATAATTTTGTAGAATTTTTATTCATGTACAGTAACCAGTAGCAACTTGATTTTTTGCAGAAAGTACATGCAAAAAATCAAATAAGTTACGACATGATCTCAAGTTGTTACTTGAAAGCCTTTGCTAGTATATTCCTTCATCGGTATCAGATGTGGTAAGGGAATTATATTAGCATCATTAGGTTTGACATATTCTCTCATTGCGTCTCTAAATTTTCAATAGACTCTTATCAAGGCTCTCAGTTTCAATTCCGTCAGTTCACATTAACATGCCACCTTAGTTTTGATGACATAGCATGTAGATCCCACAAAATTTTATCTTTAATGATAATTATATACTTATATCCTCTTCTTCTTCATCCGGCCCAATATCTTTCTTGTGCATCTTCTTCATCTCTCTCACTCTCCCTCGCTCTCTCTCTCCATCTCGCTCTCTTTAATAAAATTCCATTCAATAATCCCACAAACAAGAGATTTGAGCATAGAACCTACCTACTTTATCTGTTTGGACAATTTCTAAAGAATTTAAAAAAGAGAACGAAAAGTGTTCTTCGCTCACAACACAACCTAGCTGATTTAGAATTCATAGTTGAGCACATAAAGCCTCTTTTTTATTACTATGTAATCTCTCTTCACAAACCCAAAACTCTTATCCCTAAGAAAATCCTAAAGAACTCTTATCTCCAAAACAAAACTCAGAAGACTCGGACCAACAGAAATGATTACCACATGAGAAGTTTAGTTAATTGATTAGTAGCAGATCAAGTTAAAACAGAGACAAGCATTTTGTTTAAAAAATCTAGAAAAGAAACATTTATGCATGAAACATTTTTCAAATTCCAAAATTATATCTATAATTTATTGCTATGAACCTTGCTGTAAAAAAAAATTATTGCTATGAACCTTCATTTTGCACATAATATCACTTTTTTATTGGATGGTCCCGCCACGTGGCAAGTGGTGGGATTTACCACAACTTAAAAAACAAAAAGTTAAAAAAAATAAAACCCAATTCTTAATCGGATGCCAAGGAGCATAAAAGCAAAGAAGAAGTGAAGGTCGCACGGTTGTTGACGGCGCAGGAAAGCAGAGAAGAAAATTTGAGATTTGAGAGGAAATGGGTGGTTCGATCGAAAAGTGATTTCAAGCCCAATTGCTATCAAATTTTAATGTATTGTATTTGGCATCAAGCACTTCAAATGACCAGTGCAGATTGTTGAAAGCCCTCTCACATTATTATCTCTGTCAACACTTGCATTGATTTCTATCTACTTTATTTGTTGTCTTTTAGTATTTCATTCACTGTTAAGTGAAGAACTATTATTATTCATCTGTAATTTGGCTTAGAAAGTCTTATTATGTAACTCATTGTTTTAATATAGGGGAAATTTATTGATAGCTTTGAGCCTGTTGTTTTTCCCTTTATATCAAAGGATTTTTCACGTAAAAATTTATATATATTTGTGGTGTGTTTACTTGACTTGCTTGTGTTTGATTTATTACCTATTTGATTTTGCACAAAGAGAGAAGTGTTTGATTTGTGTGTTTGTAGCCTATCCTCCAAGCATTCTTTGTTGGAAAAGGTAGGTGATGATGGTAGCGACTCTGTTACATGTTTCTTTTTTTGTTTTTGTTTCTATTGTATATCATATCCCTTGATGATTATTAGACCTTTTATTGAGATATTGTTTGTTTTAGGCTTGTCTTTTATAAACATGAGCCCTTACAGCTTTGTCCTCAAAAAAGCGTATCAATAAGTTGAGAGAATAATATACTTATAAACTAATCTTGGTCTCAACTCATAGGCGATCTAAGATACATGGCACTATAATAGCCCTCTAGTTACAAACAAAAGGGGCTTGGGAATCATTGTTCCCATAGACGACGCTAATTTTTGTGGACTATATCCCTTGATGATTGTTAGACCCTTATTGAGGCATTGTTTGCTTTGAACTTGTCTCTTATGGACATGAACTTTCATGGTATTGTCCTTAAAAAAACACGTTAGTAGGTTGAAGGAGAAAAATGTTTATAAGTGATTATTAACCTCGATTCATAGGTAATGTGCCAATGTGAAGTGATTAAAACTTAAAAGAAAAAAGGTTGTTAGTTACAAGTAGATTTAATCAATATTTTTTTATAAAAAAATAAGACGGTGAACAAAGTCCAAATCAATTACTATATTTTAAAAAGTTGCATCGGTACTTATAAAAAAAATCTATTAGTGAATTAGTACTCTTTTTATTTTTTTATTATACAATTTATTTAAAACAATCTATTTCTACTTAATCTATTTAATACAAGTTGTGTTGTAATTAATTTTATGTATTTTAAGAATGTTGTTGCAGAAACGGCAGGTTGTTTAAAGAGAAGGGGTCGCTATGCTTTTTGGGTAAACAGAAGAAGAGTAAGGGAAGTGGGGACTAGGTGGAATTTTTTATGAGTGAAACAAAATATTCTTCAATTGCAACTCTGATGGTTCTCCATCGCAATGTCACATACATGTTTGGCCATGGAAAATGTTCTAAGCTTTCCAAAATCAAACCTTCAATCTAATTAATGACTACGAGAAGGACATCTCTTCGTCCGCTTTTGATTAAATTAATAAATATCTATATAAGTTTTTTTAAAAAGTCAAGAACTATTAAATATGCTACAAAGAAAATGCTATCCTGCATGTACTTTGAGTCACATTTTTTTTAAGAATGAAATATTTTTAAAACATTTCCCTTTCAAGAAATTTCTATGTTAAATGAGTGATGTTTGATATCTTCATTCAAGACAAGTTTTTGAATGAACACAAATTACGAAACGGTCTTTATTTTTAGATGTATTTTGATCAACTAACAGAAAGAAGAGAGAATTTCGTAATCTATATGAAATTAAGACAAAAAAAATAGTCTTACATGAGAACACCAACATTTTACCTATGTGGGTGCTCATTAAACCATTAAACTAACTTAAAATAGTTTTAATTAATTACACATAAAACTAAAAATATTACATATTCAAAATGTAATATTTTCACTCTAAAAAAACGTATCACTATTTTTGTCTTTAGTCTAGACGTGTAAAAACCAAACCGAAACCGGCGAACCGAACCGGAATCGGATCGGTCAAAACTGGTCAAAATCGGAACCGACCGATTAAAACCGACGGTTTAGGTTCCGGTTTTTTGTTTTAAAAACCGTCAAATCGCCGGTTTAACCGCCGGTTCTAACCGTTGGAACCGGCGGTTCCGACGGTTATTTTTTTTTTTTTAAATTTTTTTGTTGTTTTTTTTTATTTTTTCAACTCTATAAATACCCCACCTCATTCTTACCAATTTTACACCATTTTTTATCTCTCAATCTCTTCTACACTCTCTTAAAAATTCATTTTTCTATAAATTATTATTATTAATTA
>CAODLS010129769.1:0-10806 GCA_948243855.1 Flueggea neowawraea | reverse complement strand
ACCAACTCCATTCATCATCATCTGAAGGTGATGAGTTATTTGATACCGCTTCCACAACAAACACTTCCGACTCCAACGACGAGAGTTAGTTTAATTTTTTTCTTTTTTACTTATATTTTAATTTATCATGAATTGTTAATTGTTGTATAGTTATATTATATAATTAAACTCGGTATTGTAACAACGGTATTCCTCCGCGCAAGTGAGGGCATCTAATAAAATTTAATGAGTTTTTTTCTAATTTTGTTTAAAATCATGTGATGTAATTACTAATAGAATAATTAATTTGTTTAAAAATTATTAAAAAAATCTTTGGAATAAAATGTATTATTGGTATTATAGTTAATTATTGAATATAACAAAACTTACAAACCAATTGACGGGATAAAATAACGAATTAAAAACAAAATTTTGAAAAAAGAAAAGAAAACAGGAAACCGAATCGGAACCGAAACATAACCGGCGGTTAAACCGGTCAAAACCGGTGAAAAACTGGTCAAAATCGGAACCGGAACCGAAACAAACCGAAACCGGACCAAACCGTAAAAACCACGGTTCGGTTTTGATTCTTATATTTGACAAACCGGAACCGCCGGTTCCGGAACCGGCAACAACTCTAGATAAAATTATGCATAATAGAAGGTGAGAGTTAACTTTACAAGAAAAGCAATGAGAATGAAAAATGGGAACATATTTGTTTACAAACAATTATGTTTCTAATTGAAGATGAATATAAAACTGGATACCCCTAAAAAAAAAATTACCTGTATAGCATCAACCAGATACTCTGAGATGATAGAGATCCAAGCAGTTATTATTGCAAGCCAAATCACAGATTCCATTTTGGAGATCTCTGGCGTTTCATCACCATCATTGTTGTCGTCGTCGTCCAAACTCTCTCCGTTGTGACTCCCATCCTGAATTCAAATCTGTTAGACAACTATATATTCATGCAAAATGCTAAATACTAAATAAAGGAAAAGAAACTCAGCCAACCGCTGAAAGGGGTATGTACAGATCCTTTTGGCTCTTTAATTGGAAGAAAAGATAGGCAGCATACACCACCAACATAATGCAGCTGCTAAATCTTGAAAGAGCTAACTCTGACTTCCCATAATGTACTTCAGTATGTGTGTAGTGCAGAACAGCAGGAAAGAGGAGGCCCATGACTGCCATTAATAGCAGTCCCGAACTCACAATAGCAGTTGCCTGCATGCCAACTTTTCTCAGATATGACTAAGGCAACAAGATTTGCAGCCAAAGTGAAAAAGCTAAATATATATACCTTGTTAAAAACCTGCTCCTTTCTATAAAACACAAGGCCACCACAGAAGAATGCACATCCTAGCACCAGTAACTTGTTGGATAAAATAGAACCTAACAATGAAAGCTGAACAACACGTATCATCTCACTTCTCAGTGCATAAATTGCTATAATAAGCTCCGTTGCATTTCCAAAAGTGGCATTCAGAAGACCCCCAACTGCAAATATGTTGAGATTCCAAGAGACAAGCCAGGAAAGTTTGATCAATGGAAGTATGAGAAGCGATAGCTTGAATGACAAACTACGATAAACTTACAGTACATGTAGGTCCTGTATAAAAAGTGAGCTGCCTACATTCAGAAAAATGCAAGGAGTAAATAAATCAATTAGCTACCCCATAAATATTAAGCACCTACTTGAAAAGCAGGATCCTTACTCTGTAGCATAACCCAAACGCTCAGCCAAAGGAGTTATACCGAGTAAACTGAGAAAGAAGACCCATCCCTGTAGTCACCCTCAGCAAATTAATAAAAATAATTCACGCTTAATGCATCAAAAGAAAGTGAAAAGAAAAGGCTGTTAGCTGTGAAAAGAAAAGGCTGTTGGCTGACTTTATTGCCATTAAGTAAGTGGACGAGGATTGCAAGCGGCCCGAACGGCATGAGCAAGTTTAGTTTATTTGAAAATACCAGTCTTAATGCTCTTCAATATACAATTCCTCCGAATCTTACTATGAGGCAGATGAAAACCCCCAGAAACGGATCCATATTCAGATATGTGATTCGGTTGCATCTTTTGGGTTGTGGACTCTCGAGTCACAAGAATCTCATCCTCAAACTCAGGTACAGATCCATTTTCAGCAACTGATCCCATCTGCTACATTAAATACCGTATTGTGAGAAATCATAAGTCAATAGTAAAGACTCTTCATCCATAAAATTATTCACCAAAAGCCTGAACATATATTAAATTTCTGAAATTGTGAGCAGAACAAATTTTTGCACGAAAAGCTAAAATCGATCACTCATCAGATAGTCGAAAACTGAAAAAGAATAGCCCACTTACTTCCACTTGTAATTTGTGGTCCATCTTGAATTACAAGCATGGATTTTCAACCATTTCCTTGGATGAGCACAGCTGCATAGCGTGCTCAGCGCAGCTTTCTCAACCTTGAAGACAGAGACTGTTGGATCTGCAAGACAAACAACGTTGGTAACCGATATACACTACAAGCATCCAAGAAACTTCACAAAAACAGAGAGTAACCTTTAAGACTAGTTTATAAATATTTTTCCTACAATTCAGAATTGGAACTCATTTCGTTTCCATTCAAACTACAAACAAAAACATCCAACAAAAGACCCACTTCCCTCAAGAGAACAACAATACAATCACAATTGCACTTCTTCTTTGAGCTTACTTTGTTCTTGTGCCAACTAAGCTGTGACTTGCATTTTCGTTTTTGAGTTGGTGTGAGATTTTAATTACACATTTGGGAATCCACTATAATCAAAGCTTTGGTGTCAAAGCTTGATGGTAGAATAGGTTTACTTGTTTTAGCCTTGAAAAATAAGTAGGGGTTGCTAGTTAGCCTAGGAAAACCAAAGTTGGTTTTCTTGTTTTGTCGTGGAAACAAGTGTTTTGAAGGTTTCTTGTGAGCCTACAAAAACAAGGAGTTGTAATGGTTTGCCTCCACCTACAAGTGAGGAAAGCTTAGTGGATTCAAAACTCTCTAGTGAGCTAGAGGGGTGGATGTAGGACATGGAGGATCAAAGCACTATAAATCCGGACTTTAATCTTCTATCCCTAACTCTTTTTATTGTTTTTAAGCTTGTATTTTGTGGCTGTGAATTGGATTAAGTTTCTATTTTGTTTTCCCCTTATTTTGTGAAAAAATATCTTCAAAAGATTTTAAATTTCTACTTAAATCTAAATCACCCCCTCTTAGATTGCTAAATTGGGATTTCAATTGGTATCAAAGCTTGAGTGCTCAAAGTTTTAAAGGTCTAACAACCTTGAGATTAAAGATCAAAATGGCAAATTTAGGAGATTTATCTAGATATGAAGGATTATCCATTAATCGAGCTCCCTTTTTTTTATGGCAGCAAATATGTGTACTAAAAGACTCGGATGATGGTGTTTCTAAATTGCAAAGCTAAGGAAATATGAGATGCTATAGAAACGGGTCCATATATACCAAAGAAAACTATGGAAAGAGTAGAAACTCTCAAACCAAAATCAAAATGGAATGAACAAGATAAAAGAATGGTTTTTTTATAACAATAAAGCAATGCACATATTGTTTTGTGCGCTTAACAAGACACAATTCAATAAAGTTCAACAATGTGCCACTGCTCATGAGATGTGGAGGACATTGGAGATAACTTATGAGGGAACTTCATAAGTAAAGGAGGACAATATCTCTTCTTGTGAACAAATATGAACTATTCAAGACGAAGGAGGGAGAAGGTATCCAAGAAATGTTTGACAGATTCAATGACATTTTAAATGGGCTAAACGCACTTGGAAAAACCTACTCAAATTCTGAACTTGTGAGGAAAATCCTAAGAGCTCTACCAAAGTCATAGGCTTCTAAGAAGAATGCTATTTTAGAAGCTAAAGACCTTAACACATTACCATTGGAGGGATTGTTAGGTTCATTACTCATACATGAGATGGGACTACAATCAAATGAAGAGCAATCCTTTAAGAATGACAAAAGAAGAGGAACGACTTTAAAGTCCAAGATTGTCGAGGAATCTGAGGATGATGAAGAAGATGATAATGATCATGAGGAAATGACAATGTTTGCTAAAAGATTTAGATGATTCATGAGAAAGAACAAACCATGAAAGAAAGGCAAGTATCAAATCTCAAAAGAAGAATAAAAAAGGGACTACAAAAAGGACTTCAAGAAGGAAGCCAAGGAGGAAAACTCTATCATTTATTACAAATGTAACAAAGCTGGTCATGTAAATCAAGAATGTCCCATTGTTCTCAAAGAAAAAGAAGGGAAATGCAATGAAAGTAGCATAGAGCAACAATGATGACAGCAGCTCCGAAGAGGATGAGGAAACCGAAGAAATGGCAAGTTTGTGTCTAATGGCAAGATATGATGAACTCTCAAATGATGATGGAAATGAGGTAACCAATAACTTCACTTTTGATGAATTACATGATGAATTTCAAAAACTAGGTGCTAAATATGTTGCATTAAAGAAATGCTCCAATGCTCTTGGTGTGAAAGTGAATGTTTTGAGTAAAGAGAAAATGGATTTGATTGAAGAAAACTTGTTGTTAAAGAAAGAAGTTGAAAACTTTTTAAACATTGCCTACAAGCTTATAAATGGAAAAGAGAACCTTGAGAAACTATTTGGATCTCAAAGACAAACTTTATCCAAACATGGCTTAGGCTACAACTTTTTTTACACCTTAAAAATCTTCTAAAACCGTGTTTGTAAAACAAGGCGCCTTGGTTGAAAATGCATGCTCATACCATGGTGTTGATGGACATTTTTCTTATCATTGCAAGTTGAGACAACCTAGGTTATATGGGGTTAAAAAGATTTTCTAAAAGGAACAATCATGCCCAACATAGAAAGAACTAACCTTAAAAGACCCAAAAATGTTTGGGACCAATTTCAAAAGTTTGACATGTCTTTGTAGGCGTGTATGAGAGCTAAAGCAAAGAAGAACATGTGGTATCTTGATAGTGGATGCTCTCACCACTTGACTATAGATAAAGCTATGTTTTCATACATTTCACCTAAAAATGGAGGTTGTGCTACATTTGGAGATAATAGCAAAGGTAAAGATTATTGGTGAAGGTAAGGTTGCTAAGTCTCCTAACCCAAACATTGATGATGTGTTTCTTGTTGATGGATTAAAGCACAATTTCTTGAGTATTAGTCAATTTTTGTAAAGTTGTGTTTGAACCTTCCAAGTGTGTAGTGTATGATGATCATATTGGGACAAAAGAGGCAAACCCTAGTGTGACTAAACAAGAATTCAACACACTCTTATTTAGAATAGGAAGAATCCGAATCCTTGGTGGTAAGGAGAGGGAAAAATTGGCCATATCATGCACCTATTTAGGTCTCCTCATATGCCTATAAATAGGGTTGCACTCCTTGCTATTTGCGCATGGCTTGGCCGAATTAGTGAGTGTCACAAACAAAGAGAGAAAATTATTTGTGAGCATTAGAATAAATATTCTAAAAGGTGCTAGTACACTACACCAATCCTAGCAAGTTCGTTGTGTGGATACCATTGGTCACGTTCGCGCAAAGGCAACGTGGTTGAAAAGGTTTTGAGTTAATACTAAAAGTTACACCAACAAATCATTCGTTCATACAATCGAGCTTTGATTTTCGAGGTAAAAACCCTAATCCTAATTGTTTATGTTGATGTGCTTGGATCCTTGGTGAAATTCTAGGATAAATTCTTTTGTTATTTCTGCTGCGTTTATCCTTGTATGAATGTCATATTTAGTTTTGAATTCCAACATTATTTAATTATAAGATGTGTTTGATCATAAACATTAATTGCATAATTGACTTTTCTAGTTGGTCTCATGGTATTCCAACTACTCATAAGTCTTTTTCCCAAACTTCCCTTTCAAAGCTACAATAAGAGATCTTAGATATAGGATGCCCCTATAATAAGGGTTGGGTACTGGGCTGGGCCGAGTCGGGCAATAGCTTAATTTTCCAGCCCAGTCGATCGGGCCGGGTTAGACTAGGCCCAGTCGATCAGGCAGAGTGTATTGTCCAGGCCTGGCAATTCAAAAAGGGTGGGCCATCGCAACCCCACAACTCCTCTGCAACCCCGCCGCCGTCATAACCAAAATATCAATAACCATTCTTCCAAATAAAACTCAATCTAATCACAAAAAATCCACTAAGAAAGCACAATCATTACATGTTTTCACTTTTGAAACTCATCTTGTTAAACATTACAAGGAAAGTATTTAAAAATAAAACAAACGAAGCAAAATCAACAATCACATAAAAAATCTACAAAATGTATGCATTAAATCGAAGAATGGAGAAAGTAACAAAGTACCGTCGAGTAAGAACTCAATCGGCACAAAAGCTAGGTTTATCAACACTTCTTTCTGTAGCCAATCGATCGCTGCTAAGAGCCAGTGGTGGCGCTGTGGCGGCGGTAATGGTGGTGCAGTGAGAGGAGATGGAGAAGGAAATGTTGATGACAAGTTGAGACTTGAGAGGCAGAGTTGTTTGAGAGGCCATGCCTGGGTTTATATATATATATATATATATATATATATATATATATGCCGGCCAAGCTGGGCCTATTTTTTGTAAACTCAGGTCCAGCTCGAAATTTAGTTCTTGCGAATTTTCTGAGCCTGGTCCGGTCCTATGTGCTAAAAAAACCCAATTTTCAATATGCGAATTTAGTCGTGTCAAATACAATTTAAAACTTATTAGAGGGATTAGAAACAAAAGATACATGTATACGTAAAACAAGTAAATAGTTTTTTTTTTTTTTAAAAAGAAAGAAGAAGGAAGAAATAAGAATCGGGTGACATGTAAAAAATGTATATACTTATACATGTGTTAAAGCTTATAAAGTATACATTCAAAAGTTGATTCATGAGTAAAATCAGTCTCCAAGTGTCCACAGCTTCAAAATCAATATTACACCTGTCCTTGACTAACCAAAACAGAATGAATTAAAGAAAGAAAGAGAGAGAGAGAGAGAGGTGAGATGGAGTCGGCAAACACATTTCCCTAGTCAAAACATGCACACAACTCTTTCAACTCTCTTAATCAAACACCCAAATCTTCCCTGAATCTCTCCATTTCTGTGAAAAACTCATAAAAAATATCTTTTCATCATAGCGTTTAGGCAAGAACAAACTCAAGGTAATGCTGCAGTCTTAAGAACTCCTTATAAGAGTCTGTTTGCTTCCTATTTTGGAAATGATTAGAGATGTATTTTTAGAGAACCCAAAGAACAAAAAATGTGTATTTATGTATCTTATATATGTCTGTAAAACAGTTTAAGAAATTTTGGTGTGGTTTGATAATGATGGTCAAAATGGTATGAACTGCCCAGATTTCAGATTCAGTAGGAACAGTCAGTTTGTATGGCAATTTTTAAAACCTTAGAGATGGATTTTGACAAGACTTAGAATATAAAAATTTTTTGAAATTATTTCATACATAATCCTGTAAAATATTGGGTTTATTTGAAGTTTATAGTATGAGATGGAGTGGTTTAATTGAATGCTGCTCATTTGAAGATATTCTGTTACGGTACTGAAACTTTGCTCAGATCGTTTCATGGTGAATTAAGGGCTGAAACTTGGTATAAATACACTATTACATGTCTCTTATATGAGGGTTAAATTTCATAGAAAAATAATTCTATTTGGATGTTTAAAATTAGAGAACAAACAGGCTGTCCATAAGGGTGTAATACATAATTTTTGTTACTTTAAGGTTAAAGTTTCTTTAGATATAATTAGATCATTTGCCTTCTAATCCAAATGATTAAATGTATTCACAATAGAGACTTAACAGGACCTCATGTATTCAAAGAATCTCATACATGTCCATTGCATATATTTATAAGTTAAAGCGGAATAACTTGAATATATGCTAAAGGATCGAGAACCATTGAGAGGGAGCCCGAGCAGGATAACTAGACATTCTATTTGTCTTAAAAAGATAAGTATAAATTTGAGGTTGGATTCAATTGTGTGCTATATGATTTGAATTCACAGATGTGCTCTCGATATGACTACTTGGACAAATTGCTGATTTCTTGAATACTTGAATTTACATGGTATAAGATATATGTTGAGAGTATTCATTGTACATATGATATGGAATGGAATGCCTTAACATAGATATTTACCATCAAATGTTTCATATGATGATGCATTCATACTGGACTTAATAAAGGCGTTGTCACCATCATTCTTTTTATTCGCAAATTATATTCACAGTGGAACATATGGGTCATATTTCATACTGGACACATTCGGGTCAATTTTCTTACGGTGCTGGCTAGCCAATTACAAAGTGGTATACAGGAATCCGGGGCCTTACAAGGCTTGTTTGGTCACAATAGATAAAATCGAACACAATGGCATATATCTATGTTTTACTACATAATTGATTGATTATTATTTATTGAATGTTTGTGTGTATTTGTTTGAATTTAATCTATGATAGTTTTGGTAAAGCGCAAATATTTGTTCAGGTTACTATTGCTGGTAGATATTTTGTTTGGCTTGAGTTAAAGCTTGTAGATAGCAGCATGAGTCACAGGTCGGTTGGCTGCAGCTCTATACTCCCTCCTCCTTAGCATATGCATTATAGTTAGCTGAGTTAATTTTGCCTAATCATGTAAATAGTTTAAATCTTAAAGACTATATGTGTATAGATGGTATGGTATATTTGTGACTTATAAATGATGTATATGGTATGGTTTGCTAAAATATATATGTTTTCTAATTGAATTTTCACATTGGATAAGGTAAAAAGGTGTTACATGTTTAGTGGTATCAGAGTAGGGATGTGATCCCTTAGAGAATAAATGCATACATGACTTTGCACAAACATATACATGCCTAGTATCTGACATGTATTCATATGGATAGGGCCATGAATATTGATGAGCATGAATATGATCATAATGCACAAAGGAGACAGGGCTTAGCCAGCCAGTAACATTCCATAGAAGAATCATATGTTCCACATATACATTTGCATGCACAACCTAGAGAAATGGAACATGACCTATAATGGTGGCAACATCGAGAGATCAATTTAGAAGATTTGAAGAAGGGTTAAAATATGATATTCGAAGCAAGATTACACCTGGAGATCTTCGTAGTTATACTGATTTAAGAGCTGCCTCAATTAGAGTGAGCATCAAATTAAAGAAAGGCCAATTTTCTCTGAGATACCAAAAAGGGAAGGAATGACATTATTGGTGAGGTTAGTGGGAGACCTGGTAAAAGCCAAAATTACATTCTTCCAACATAGTCATTTGCCAGAGGTAGAGTATCTAGATCTTGGGATGGAAGATTGCATATATCAGGGCACACAGGTATGGAATCGAGGTCTATATGTCAACACCGTGGAAGAAAACATACGGGAGAATGTAGAATGCTTACTGGTGGTTGTTATTATTGCAGTCAACAGGGACATTTCTTTAGAGAATGCCTTAATAGAGCATAGTTTGGAAAAGCTTCTTCAGAACCTACAGTGTATAATACTAAAGCTAGTGTAATTGGACTCACGTTTGGTAGAGGTAGGGGTAGGGGACAAACTGCTCATACTGGTAGAGGTATAGGCAAGTTAGAGGTTCAAAGTTCTAGGCCACATGCATAAGCTCGTGTATATGCGTTGAATCGACAGGAAGCTATGGCAGGCCCAGAAGTGCTCACTGGTAAAATTATTTTTCATAATTTAGAAGCTTATGTTCTTATTGATCATAGTTCCACACATTCATTCATATCACCGAAAATAGCATCACATTTGCATAAAGATCATGAATCACTAGATTATAGTCTAAGTGTTCATACTCTCCTGGGTGATGTTAAGTTTGTGAATAAGATATACCAAGATTGTTTCATTCAGATTGGTACAGCAGAGTTGAACGCCGATTTGATATTGTTATCTTTTGATGTTATATTGGGTATGGATTGGCTATCTAGAAATCATGCCAAGGTTGATTGCTATACTAAAGAAGTTGTGTTTGAATCTCTAGACCAGCCTAGAGTGGTATTTTATGGTGATCATCAAATTATACCTAATTGCTTAATTTCTGTTATGACTGCTTTCAAATTGATAAGAAATTGTTGTGATGCTTACGTGGCACATGTTGTTGATACAAATGTTACCAATAGTAAGCTTGAAGATATCCCAGTAGCTAGAGAATTTTCAGATGTGTTTCCATATGACTTGCCAGGATTACCGCCAGATAGAGAGACATAATTTTCCATCGAGCTACTTCCTGGTACAACACCAACTTCCATTCTTCCATATCGAATGGCACCATTGGAGTTGCAAGAATTAAAGAAGCAATTACATGAGTCACTAGAGAAAGGCTATATTCGACCAAATGTTTCTCCTTAGGGTGCACCAGTATTATTTGTCAAAAAGAAGGATGGTACTATGAGATTATGTATTGATTATCGTAAGTTGAATTAGGTGACAGTAAAGAATAAATACCCATTTCCATGAGTTGATGATTTGCTTGATCAATTAGAGGGTGCATATGTGTTTTCAAACATAGATTTGAGATCGGGTTACCACCAGTCAAAAATTGCAAAATATGGCATCCTAAAGACTGCTTTCAGAACCCGATATGACCATTACGAGTTCCTTGTTATGCCTTTTAGGCTGACTAATGCTCCAGCTGCATTTATGGTATTAATGAACAAGGTATTCCAACCTTTCCTTGATATGTTTGTCATTGTATTTATTGATGATATACTTATCTATTCTAGAAGTTCAGAAGATCATGAATTCCATTTGAGGCTTGTTTTGCAAACTTTA
>CAODLS010129708.1:0-20791 GCA_948243855.1 Flueggea neowawraea | reverse complement strand
GCTCATGACTTGCCTTTCTATCTTCAGTCATGCTTGTTGTACATGTGCATGCCACTAGAAGATTATGAGATTACTAGCTATAGATTGCGTGGATTATGGATTGCTGAAGGATTTGTGGAAGAAAAAGATGGGATGACAAAGCATGAAGTTGCGGAGATTTTCCTAATGGAGCTTCAATCTAGAAGCTTGATCCAAGTGTCTGTAAAATATTCTTTATTGCGGGAAGTTCTACTCTCCAAGTCGAAAGATCACAACTTTGCTGCAATTGTGAATGAAAATAACACACGATTGCATGAGAGAATTCGGAGACTCTCAGTCCATAAGACCATGGGAGAAGTACACGACAAAAACCAATTCTTGGGGCTTCGATCTTTCTTAGCGTTTGGTGCATCAGATTTTTCAATAAAATCATTTGGTGGCAATCTTAAATTGCTCAGAGTATTAGATTTGGAAGGAACCAAGAGCTTGGATTTGTTTCCAGAGGAAATCACTAGTCTGTATCACTTGAGGCTTCTAAACTTGAGTGACACTAATGTGAGAGAGATTCCATCTTCAATCGGTAAGCTTCAATACTTGGAAATATTACTCCTCAGAGGAACTCACGTTTCCAGCTTGCCAGCAACAATTGTGAATCTTCAACACCTATCAGACCTATTACTGTGTCGATTGGAATTGATACCCAGGCATTCTATCATGTATGGTTTTGCAGCTATCTCTGGCATAGGATGCTTGACAAATCTAACAAAACTCATATATATAGAGGTGAATGGTGAAAATGGTACAATTGAAGAGTTAGGGAAATCGAAACAACTGAGGCAATTAGGAATTGTGAAGTTGAAAAGAGAAGATGGTGCTGCATTATGCTCTTCCATTGAAAAGCTAACTAATCTTCGTGTACTCCACTTTCTCTCTGCGGATTTCGAAGAATTCCTTGATTTGCAATGCCTATCAGTGCCTCCCCAGACTCCAGCGTCTTTATCTACGCGGACGTTTAGAGAAGGTACCACAGTGGATCACGTCTTTATAACTTGAAATCTTTGACTTTCGTAGACAGCTGGTTGGAGGAAGGTGAAAATTTGTCGAAATCAATTCAAGGTTTGCCCAACTTGGAGTCTTTCCCTTCGAAGTGCATTTGGTGGAAACGAGCTGTGTTTCAAGGCGGGTGGATTTCAAAAGCTAAAGGAATTATGGATTAGTTGTGAAGAATCACTGAGACATGTTGAAATGGAGAAAAGTGGACTGCCTAATCTGCAAAGACTTTTTTTCTTCGAGTGTCCTAGTCTGGAGAAATTGCCACAGGGAATTGAGAATCTTGGAAAGCTTAAATATCTCAAGTTCCATAATGTTTCAGACTATTTGATCAAAAGAATTGATAAGGCTAAAGGAGGTAAGGAGTTCACAAGGTTGCAGCATGTTCCAGAAGTTCGTGTCATTTACTCCATAGGTGGAACTAGGTATTCATATATTTTGTCAACAAACTGATATTTGCATTTACTCTTCTAATTATTACAGTCTGTTTTATCAGTGTGAATAATTCGTTGAAATGGCTTTCGTCATTTCATTGGAGGCACCATCGATTGATATGATACGATGAATGTTTAGAGTACAAATTTTAATCAGCAATGGTTGAGTTTGTCATTTTACAACTTCAAAGTCAAAAAAATCTATAATTTCTTCAAATTTAATGTTGAGTTTCATCAGACTTAATGCAATTAATTCAATTTGGTAGAAGGCAATGCTGTAGAATGAGCTTTTACAGTGAAGCAGACTTACAACAGCACAATAATTTCATCCACAAAAACGTGTTATAATACATCGTTTCAGCTTTTGCGAGCAAGTTAAGTAAAATCAACAAGAATGCAGTGTCATTATAATTTTTAACATGGGTGTTTAGACAGTGCAAATCAATCACCTTCTTCAGCTGCAAAATCAGGCTCAGGAGGTTTCTGTAGTTTCATCAATTCCCTTGCAGTTTTTGCATTCCGGTTCCGGTGAACACCCCGCAGAGCATTAGCTGCGAACCTGGAAGCCAAGAAAGTGGCTCCAAGACTGTATGTACTTCCAGCGGCATTGCTGCGTGGAGTAGAGGCTTCTGCTTCTTGTTCATCTTCTTCTTCTTTCCTCCGAAGCTCCATGTTCTTTCTCTTTGAATAACGTCGCCATGCTGCTTGAATAAAACAAGCTGCCCAAGTCCTCCATTGTTGGGAGTAGAATCGGAATGTGTGCTGAACCTGTCTACTATGAAGCCGCCTAAACTGACTAGCGACAAATTTCAATTCTTCAGCTATAAGGGCAAAACCCTCCACCTCTGTTAATGCCTTCACTGTCCGAGTGGAAGACGGGAGGTTGATTCCAGATTTGGGATCAAGGGCCCAGGTCAAAAGCTCCTCACCGCAGAAATCCCCTTCTTTCAGTAAACTGCGGTTGAAAAAGCCACTCCTTCCACCATCAGTAGTCACACTCTCGAGGCGACCACGTATAATAAAAAGCATTTCATCAACTGGATCTCCTTCTCGAACTATGTAAGTACCTTCTGTAAACAGGCACGGTTTTAGCCGCTCACAAATAGCATCCAGCAGTCTCTCATCCATGTTCTCAAATAAAGGAACCTGCAAAAGGAAGCAAATCACTTGAATAAATCTGTGGAAAACAAGATGCAGCAAGCAATAATCAATTGATGTTCAATAGGATGAAAAGAAAAGACTATTGTTCATCACACTATGGAGGAACAGAACAAAAATGCACCAAATTTTGGTTACTCAAGATCATCCATTAAGGAGCAAAACACAATATATTATTTATCAATTACTGCTTATCTGAGAATGAAATCATAAGTCCATTATTTGCCAAACATAAAAAAGTATCTTTTTTTTTCTCGAGAAGAATACAAAAATCTTTTCCTATTGCAATAAACATAGAAACTCCCCATAATTCCATCATCAGAAATGAACCAGCAGACCATTCCATTTGCATATGCATTTAAAAGAAAGAAACTACAAATATAAGAAGACTTACCCGCCTGACTAATGCTAGACAGAGGTGTCGTTTGATATCTCTCCTAAGATCTTTTGGTAAACTCTGTACCAAACTCTCTTCATCCACTCCACGTGTTTCCAACCACTTGTACTGGTCATAACGTCTCACTCGTTCCCTAAGTTCTGGTGGAAGCAACCGATGATGCATCCACTGTTCTGAGTCACGCCTTTTGACTCTCATCTCCTCTAATCGAATGGTAAGCGACTGAAGATATGTCTGTCCAAGCAGCAGATGAACAAAATCTCAGAATGTTCCTCGATAATATTGTAATTTCATAAGACAAGGTTAAAACAGATTTTAGCCAGCCCCACTTTCTTTTCGAACATTTTTAAAGGGGCACATAAAGTAATTATTGATTTTGTGAGGGCTAAGCTTAGCTATTAACTTGCTTCTGTCAATTGGAAACACAAGCAACTGTTAAGTGAAACAACTATGACATAGTAGTTCAAATTTACCTGCATGTTACCAATTAGAAGCGCAAAGAGGATGAGTCCAAATATTGCAAGTGCTATAGAAAATATAACTTCTCCTGGATATGTGCTGGTTTCAAGCCCCTGACCAAGTGTACTACATGGAAGTCAGAATAAAAAAATTAGTATTTATTTCAAATGCAACAACAGTCCACTGTCACAATTGAGGCAATGGAAACAATGACAGACACATCAACGCAATTCTTGTAAACATATCTATTATGATGAATTTGCATGTAAAATTTTCTGTAAAACCAGTATATTTTGCTTTAAGTTCGAAAAAGCATCACATAAAAAGTGTAATCACATGCAGCCATCTGTTAACTTGTGATAACGAGTACCATGAGATGTAACCGAAATAAAAATAAAGAAAACCATAAGAATGAATTCTACAGCCAAAGTAAGGATGCGAACAGAATGAAAGAAAGAATGAGAACAGAACATAATTCACAAAAACTTGAACTCTATCCTTGTTTCCATGAATATCCACGAATGAAAGCAGTGTACAACAAGAATTAGAGATAAAATTTGGCTTCAAACACCACAATGAGGTTTTCAAAGTGCTGCATTCTGGGGAATCAGTTATAGACTCATCAAGTGAGACTCAAACCGCCTAAAAAATATAACATTATTAATGCAATTGCATCAGATGAAAAGGAAGCTAGCACAAACAGGTCTCATTTGCAGCACAAGGTCCATTGGAAAAGAGATTAATTACCTCAAATTCTGAAGGCCCCACCACAGACAATAACAGTATTTAGAGACAAACTTGTTAGAAAAAATAATGCCAGATTTCAAGGCATTTAAGAAGATTCCAAAATCAAATGGCCCATTTTCATCAATTGCGGAGCAATTTGAATTAAGAACAGTTTCACTGACATTCTTCCAGGCATCATAACCTTTCAAATGTCCATTGCCGCAATATAAGAAACTTTTTTGGCATTTTACACCAACAGTACAAGCTTTCCGCCAGCATGTGTCATTCCGTTCTACAGCGACCAAATACCATAATGCACCAACTACCTGCAAAGATAATTTTTGAAATATATCAGGTTTGGCTTCATATCACAAAATTGACTCTCTAACAAGAATTAGGATTCACAATGTGCATCTATTTTGTAGAAGAAACGTGAGAAAAGGCAGGCTATTTTTCCTCCTTTCATGAACCAAGCTCAAAACATGACTAGCGAGATAATTCAATATCAGAAGCTAAAACACAACCAAAACAACATGAAAAAGATTTGGCATTATTAAAAAAAACACTCAGTAATCAACAGCTCTTCTGTCAATCAAACAAGACTATCAAACAAAACTTACATGACTAGCGAGCATGTACAACAACAGATAATATGCAGCACCTGCCCATGCAGTTTCAGCAAACACACCTGTTGTCCTTTTGAGTTCTAAAGTTAAGGGGACAAACCGAAGAAATCTAGGAATATATTGAAACAAGATGATGAAAAGTAAGGCTTGTTTTGTGGCCAGGACATCTGAACCTTTTGAACTCTGAAGAAATCTCCAAACCACAATCTGCACACATGGAAACAAATTATTAGAAAGTCTAAAATTTTTCTTTTCTTTTCCTTTAGTGAAGTTCAGAACGATGCCTCCATTTTGCATTACTACAAGATCATGATTCTCTAAAATTACAAGATTGATTCATTACAAATTTTGGCATCTCCCAAAGTAACAGTCTGAATGCATTACAGTAACATTCAACATCAGAAACAATCATGCAACTCCTAAGAAGAGCTTTTGGTAGATCTTCTCCCACCCACGAGACAGGCATAATATCATGGAGCAAATCTCATATTCTTGTATTAGAAGTACAAAGTTCCTAAACCTCATAATTTAGAAGGAAGGAGATTTTTAACAGCAAAAAGAATATTAAAAAGAGATTAAAGAGATTGCAGAAACTAATAGAAAACTGAACAAGTTTTGCTTCCAAAACAATACTTCATAATCTAAAAGACCAAGGGGGATAAAAGACATAGAAACAGTAAAAGTATATAAGCATCACAGTAGTGAAAATGAATTTCGTGCTTAAAACAAATCTCAACCCCGAAATTATCAGTATCAATTTCAAAGAGAAGAAATCTGTCACAATAATATAAGGAGTAATCATATAAAGTACATAAGTAAGAAGAGAACCTATCTGAATTGATTCAAAAGCACCACACACACACACACACACACTGAAATCTACAAAAGCACAAGAAAATTATTTTCACGGAATTGGAGAAATGAAAACCAAAATAAAGATCACAAAAATGGCCAACCAAAAACAATTAATTGACAACACTTCATTAATAAAGCTGACGTGATGATAGGGACTAAAACACCATGCACGCGCACTAAAACAGATGTTATAATGGACCAGCTCAATAGCACTGGAACAAAAGAAAAAAATGCATCTTTGGGCGATGAAGTACGGTGGCAAAGTGTAAAACCTGTGGAAGCGGAAGAACTGAAAGAAAATCAATGATAAAATAGCTCAGCAAGTAGCGCCTGGCAATTTGTGCAGGGTCAATGACGAGTTCACCGCGTCCAAATACCCGAGAAGAAGGAGCAATATAAGCAGTGCGAAACTGGAGAGCCATGCGAATAAGATAAAAAACATCAATAAATGTCCGCAAAGTTGTCGCTGTAATCGTTAACTTTCGATCAATTCCAAGGCAGTTTTCCTTGTTATTGAATACTGGGAGATAAAAGAATAAAGGATCCACAGACACTGCCAAAATACATGATATCACGAATAGTCTATTGCACAGAAGTAGAAACTTGTCTTGAGGATCAAATATCTTCTTCTCTGATACTTTAAGATCTTCCGGGAACACTGCCCGTGAAACACCAAATCTAAGTGACCGACCAATGGACTTAAGTCCCTCAGATCCCTTAATAATTCCTTTCTTAAAAGATCTAGATGTTTTAGGGGCTCTCTGACCAGCATGATTAAATCCTTCGATACCAAATCCAGACTTTTTCATACCTGAAGCAGAAGGTGATGATGTCCTAGAGTCCAAATCATCCAACCTAACCAGAACCAGAAAGATCAGATACTGTGACATTACAAGACCCCACAAGGAAGACAAATAACTAACTACTAGCAAGATAAAAACATTACTAGTTTTTTCAAAAAAAAACAATCACAACCATGTTATCCACCTTCTAACATGCATACAAAAGGAATTGTGTCTTCGTGATTCATTGTTTGTTTACAATTTCCAAGTTCATGAAGAAATTCAATATTGGCGCCAATCAGCAAGAAGTCACTAAAGTACTGGATACTATAACGGACATGCCATCCCACACTATCATTGGCATACCCAACCATTTAATGGAGAAATGCTTATACACTAAAAGGAAAAAACTTTTGACTACATGCTGGGAGATCATTATAAATTGAAATGAATATAAATCACAAAGTGCTCATCAGATAGGTAATTCAATACAGGTGATCATATTCAACCAAAATAATGGTTGCCTCCTTCCTTCCTCCTTCCATCCCAGGAAGACAAAATTGAAACAGTGCATGACCTTTTGCACATCTAACTATGATTTTAACTTCCATGCCATTCATGACACCAATGCATAAACATTAATTTGATACCTAACAAACTTCTCCCGCTGTCCATTTAGGTGTTGAGATTTGTAACTACAATCAAACATTTTTTGCAGCTAACATGTAAAACACCTGCAACCAAAGAAAAGAATCGAAATTAGCATAGAAGAAATAAAAAACCAACACAGCAATATGATAATAGAAGAAATCAAAAAACCAATACAGCATTGCAGCAATGTGATAATAAAAATTCTTGGCTAGTTCCCAATTCAGGAAAGAATGGAAAAACCAAGAATATTACACCATCAAAGTGAATTCTTAACCTCAACAATTGTTATAAACATCATTTTCCACGGTATAAACCATGAAATCATAAGAGAACCCAAAGAAGCAAGATGCTTGCACAAGAGTGGTATTTCCTCTAGTCCTAACTCCAGTTTCCAATTCAAATAAGTTCGCAAACAAGACATTGAACATATCTTAACAACTACATCTCAATATCATTCAGTAAAAATCATATCCACCAATACGTAGAGCCATAAAAAAAAAAAGGTAAAACACCAGTAAAAGTTCGTTCTCCACCCAATTCACCACTATTTTTCATAACAACACCAACCAGAAAAACAATAAGTACCTATTTCCCCCATTTCCCCAAAATTTACAAGCATAGCAACTGAAACCTCCAGACCCCAAAACGCATGCAGAAACAAATTCACTATCTTCAGCTTGACATCTGATACAAATCCACGAAGCAACAACCCAGCAACTAAAAATGAATAGAACTAAAAAAAGATCACAACTTGGCATGCAATCGCATCTATTCAGACAAGATTGAATCAAAACAATAACAAAAGAAAGGGATAAACTTACTTTGCTGGGCCCACTTGTTTAAGCTATTCAGTTCCAAAGATTGAAACTTGGAAGAGATTACTAGGAGAAATCAAGAAAAAATTTCTTCCTCTTTACAACAGTAATGTACTGATTGGACTTAGGAAGTACTTCGCAAAAACTGAAGAGGGAGTCAAAGGGGCTTCATAGTGGTGAATTACTCAACTGGCCCTGTTGGGTTTTTCATTTCGGTTTCCTGGTTGGTTAGTTAAATTGCCCGGTGACGTGAAAAATTGTTGGCGCTATGTTATTAACCGTTAAAACCAAAGTTGAAAGTGAGAAAAAGATCATGTGACGACACGAATGGGTGCATTTGACGTCAGCGTTCAGCCGTTCACGGGTCTTTAGCATTGGTTTTTTGGACTTAATTTTCTTTTTTCTGTAAAAATATTTAAATATTTGGTAAGACTTTAGACAAGTTATGTTTGGTTTGAAATATTAATCCTACTTGGTTCAACAATATTTGAAATCTTCGTATAATTTGTTTGATAGAAACAATAATAATTATTATAAAAATTAATTTTTGAATCCTTAAAATTTATCTTAATTAATAAATTAATTTTCGTATTTTTTAAAATAACAAGTTAGTCATTCACACATTCCTTGAGATGAAAATTTAGATTATACTTAAGTCATCTTATTAACGGTCTATCTATTAATGTGCACTTTAAATAAAAATTTAAAGACAAAATTACACCTAATTCTATTTTTATCAGAAATAATCCTAATTTTCCTTGCTTTGCTTTTCAACCCTAATTGAAAGTGTTTAGAATGCACAGATTTAATTTTCAAAAAACCCAGAAAAGTCGATAATCTATCTTAATGCATCAAAAAGACTCTTCTTTCCTCAAGAAAAATAAGATGAAAATGTATGGAAAAATAATCTATCTTAATCGGTTAATTAAATAGGCATTCTGAGTGACTTTCCAGCAAGAAATGAAGCAAGCTCTGGCATATTAATATAACATATTAATCCGCATAGAAAATTTTTGGGTTTTTCAGATTGTGTTCATATTTGTGTTCTTGCTAATATAACAGATTAATCCGCACAGAGCTCTGGCAGGAAAAAATTGCATCAATTTCATTTAAAAGATTAAACAGATTACATGATCACACAAAGAACACAAACAGTTAGAGCCGAATCAAATTCTCAAATTGAGACTGTACCGAGAAAACCCACAAAACAATTCCACCTAGATTTCTCAAAGGTCCTCATCTGATTCACTTCCATCACCACCATGACTTGAATGATTCTTTCTGCAAATGAACCGAACATACCCAGTCACATCCCAATCACCAGCAACACCAGTCACCACCCATACCATTCACCAAGTCCGAACCCACCATACCTAGTTACACACACACTAACACCGAACCCACCAACACCACCGTCACATCCCAATCACCAGTAACACCAGTTAACACCCAGTTCCAGGAGATACAGATCGGCTTCCTCTTCGAATTTTCTGATTGGAATCCCCCGGGGCTTCGTTTGCGGCGGCGAGAGTTGGAGAAGTTAGGGTTAGGGTTTCGTGGCAAATCCGACCAGCGAGGTAGTTAGGTGGACTTGCTTCAAGATCTTGAAGATGTAGTAGATCTTGTAGGTCTCCACGCTCTTCTCTGTTGGCTTCTTCTCGGCGGGCTTCTTTTATGCTGCCTTCGGCACCACGACTTAAGGACGGGCCGAGGGAATGCGACGCAGATCTCGTCCGGTGAGGCAAGGCGACGCTCTAGAATTAGAAAGAGATGGTCTAGGTTTGAGAGAGAGAGAGGGTTCGGACAGATAGAGACAGAAAAAGTGGGAGAAATGGTTGTGGCTTTGAAATTTAAGTGATGGCATTTTTATAAATATTCACTTTTGTTAACTTCATCAGTTAAAAAACTCGTAAATGACTAATTTACTATTTTAAAAAACAAGAGAATTGACCTAATTAGAGCAAATATGAGGATCTCAAAAATTAATTTTCCTAATGATTATTATAAAATTATATTGAAGACACTAAAATTAGTCTTACAAATACTTATCGAGAGAAAAGAGAAGTGAAAGTAGTGTAAATATAAAAAAGGGGAATTACATTAACATTCTTGTGTTTTTCCATAATCCGTAATTGTGTACCTAAGATTTCAAAATGTTGTGATTGCGTCCCCAGGATTAAATGTCGTTAGACGGAGTTGACGAAAAATGTTAAAAGACAAGTTTACCCCTTTGAATCTTCATAACCATTAGACACGTCAAATTCATGTTTCCCTCTATTTTTTTCACAGTAGACGTCTAAACTATTTATCACTCTTCATTTAATGCCTACTCATTTCTCACATTTGCTTCAAAAGGTGCTTTGAGAGAATCCAAAATGGAAACCCTAAATTGAACCCGTAACCAACATAAAGTGAACTCGAAAGCGAAAACCCAAAGGATCGAGGTTCATAGGGCGGTCGTTTGGGATTGCAAAATGAACGAAACGACGAAAAGGGTGTGAGAAGAGCCCAACCCGTTTGTCGAGAAGAGCAAGTTTACATAGTAGAGCTCAGAGTCGGCCAAGGACATTCCAAAGGTTTGTACCATTTTGTCCACTAGAATGTATGTTCGTATGAGATTTTTTTTAAAATAGTTAGGGTTGGGTTAGGTTTTACTATAAGGACGTGTTATGGGTGTGTGAACAATGCTTTTCGAAATGCTATGTTGACTGAAGATTGGGTTTATTGTGGTATCTAAAATTGATGTTTGATTCATTACATTTGGTCATAGGAGTAATTTTGATGAATTTTTTTGTGACTTTTGTGACAAATGAGGATTACGGTGCACGCCATCACATTTATGTACGATTTCATTAAGGTTGCGGTGGAAAATATCGACGAGGACAAGTACTTATTCTTGGACCTATTTGATGACGCGTACTGATTTTCACTTGTGGTAAAGGTTTTGTTGTTGACAATGACAGCTATATTATGTGTTTATTTGATAGGTATAGGCATGATTTGAACATCCCTGTTATGGTTGAAGTTGTTGGTCAATCGTTGGATACGTGGGAGTGTGTAGTTGATGATCATTTTGCCGAAGTTATTGATCCAACACAACAACAACCCCGCACTGAAGTGTACACCCACACCTAAACTGAACCTGTTGACTCTCAGTTTTGATGATTTTAACAAAACATGTGAAAAAGTTAAGCAATGCACGTTGCAACCAATGTTAAGCACATTGTAGTATGATCAACGCACGTTTCATCCACTACAAGTCACGTTGATCGTACCAAAGGAATTATGGGTTTTCCAATTGAGGTACAAGTCACGCAACATAAAATACAAGTCACATTATCGAGTTGAACTAAGGAGCAGTAGGTGTTTGAAACATACAAGGCGCGTTGCATGAAGCTCAAGTCACGTTATATGGATGAGGTGATCTCGGCATGAGTTGCACTTAACTACAAGTCATGTTATAGAGCCTACAAGTCAGTTATGTGAATGAAGTGCTCTTGAAATAAATTGTACTTATGTACAAGTCATGTTGTAGACTATACAAGTATCGTTGATGAGAATTTGCATCAGACTTGAAGTCGACTTGCAAGCAATGGAAATCGACATTGTACTCCGTTTCAAGTCACGTTGTGAGTAAAGGAGTCACCTTTGAAAACATTCATCAACACATGTTGCAAGCAGATATAAGTCACGTTGAAGGAGGTGATGTCAGCATCTGACAAGTCGGCGCCTCGAGATTCAAATTTGAATATTCTCTGACACCTGACGCAATCACGTGACAGAATCAAATGAGCGATCTTTGGATATCGACAACGCACGTTGAAGGATGAAGTGTCATACACAACGCACACTAAGGCATGATCAATGCACGTTGCAAATGGACACAAGTCACGTTGTACGAAGAAAATTTCCTGTTGAGCATTCTGGATGGAGACTCAAGTCACGTTGCATAAATACAAGGTACATTACATTGTGCAACATTTGAGGTTGAAGCATCAGAGTTGGATGTAAGACACGTTGAAAGGAGGCAAGTCATGTTGTACATCAATGAGACATTTACAACGCACATTGCATGGGATACAATGCACGTTGTACCTGCTAATGTCATCAAAATCAGAATTTTTTTCTTGTTTCTTAACGGTTATTTCAAGTCTCACAACTGCTACATTTTGGAGTCTACCTATAAATAGAGGTACGCACTTCAAAGACAAATAGAGAACGCATTGAGAGTGTGCCCAAGTTTTGCTAATTTCATTCTTAACTTTCTCTCTCTAAGTGTTTTCAAGTTTTTACACCACAACTAAGCTTTTGTGTTGCTATTTGCTTTGAGAGTTGGTTTGAGAATATCATTCTCGTTCTGTTAAAATTTTTTTAATCAAGCTTTGGTTCTAAAGCTTATGGATAGAATAGGTTTGCTTGTTTGTTGACTTTGAAAACAAGTGGTTGTAAAAGTTTTCTTGTGAGCCTGAAAAACAAGAGGTTGTAATGGTTTTCCTTTACCCACAAGTGAGGAAGAGTTAGTGGATTAAAATTCTCTAGTTGAGGTTAGAGGAGTTGACGTAGGTCAAGAAAGAGCGAACCACTATAAATCTTGAATTTGTTTTCTCTATCCCTTACTTATTTTCATTTTAGTTTCTGTGGTTGTGTGTTGGATTTAGCTATTGATTTTTGTTTTTCAAAATATTGCAAAAAGTTTTAAAAAGCTTTTAAACTTAGCAAGAAATTCAATTCACCATTCCTCTTGGATAGCCATATTGGAACTTTAAAACCCCACACCCATAATCGGATTACACCCCACTCCCAAACTGAACAAATCTTTGACATAACCCGAACACCAGCCCATACCGCAACTGTAAGACAAGCTCACATTGAAACCCAAAAATAATCCCCAACTGAAACCCAAGTCCAAATTGAAACCCATGCTCAAAATGTAGCCTGAGACCAAACTGAAACACAAGCCCAAACTGAGTCCCAAAAAAGGAGAAGATATGTTAAGAAGAAAGCACCACCAAACAAAAGTGAACCCAGGTATAGGTTTCGTAAGAAGAGAAATGTGGAGGATGATTTTATTGTGAGTGATGAGGAGTATAACGACTCTAATGATGATTTTTCTGGAGGAAACAGTGAGGGACATAGGGATGGTTTAGGTAGTGAAACTGATCATAACAGTGAGGATGAGTTAGGACTTGAGGATAAGTTAAGCAGTGATAATGGATTTTTAAGTGCTAATTCTAAGGCTTCATCTAAAGGGGATTATGAAGAAGATAGTAAAGACAATGACGAGGATTTAGATGATCACAACAATGCCTTCAGAGGTATCCGAGGCAATATTTGTATAGGGCAAGTTGATGACAAATTCGAATTTTATGAAAGGTTACTATTTAGTGATGTAAAGCACATAAGGGAGGCGGTCAAAGACTATACTGCCAAGGGCGGTATGATCTAGTGAGGACAAAAAAATGACATGGTGAGGCTGACAGTGGTATGTGAAGGTGTAACTGGTGGTGAGGCACGTGAGTGTCAGTGGCGGATGCATGCAAGTAGGATGCCAGACAAGTTGACTTTCAAGGTCTAAACAATTGGTAAAAAGCACACCTGTCAGAGGACTGAAACACACCACAATGCGACACATGCATGGATAATGAAAATGATGAGTGATGAATTAAGTGTTGAACCAGATCTCACTTACAGAAGCATGGAAGCACATTTGAGGAAACATTATGGAGTGGAAGCAAAACGATGGAAAATGTATGTTGCAAAAGCCAAAGCTTGGATTGAGAATGAGGGGACACATACTGAGGCTTATGGCAAACTACATCCATATTGTGAGATGTTAAAGAGGTTGAACCCTGGAAATGTGGTAAAATTTTCTTTTTAGGATAGAGCCAACTTGGATGACCCTCCGATTTTTAAAAGAGTGTTTATGAGTTTTAGTGCATGCATCCATGGATTTTTAAAAGGTTGTCGCCCTTTCTTCGGGATGGATGGGACACACTTGAAGGAGCCTTTCCAAGGAGAAATGTTGGCTGCAGTTTCATTGGATGAAAACAAGTCAAAATTCCCAATTGCATTTTGCATTGCAGAGGGAGAGAACACTGAAAGCTAGAAATGGTTTCTTGAATGCTTGCAACTATGTATAGGAGAAGATAACAAGGGCGTCCTTTACATCATAACGAGTGACAAACAAAAGGTAAAAAATCCTACTGATTATATTTGGTTTTATTGCAGATCAATAATTCCTACTTATATGTGTGAGTTTCTTTCGGTGTAATTGCAATGCAGGGACCAATTGAAGCAATTTCTCAAGTCTATCCTACTACCTACCACATGTTCTGCACCAAGCATTTATATGCAACCTAAAGAAACATATCCCTGGATTAGGTATCAAGGATGTGTTCTAAGAAGCCACTAGAGCCACAAATGTGTATGATTTCAGGGCAGCTATGCAAAAAATGATGGAATTGGTATTCTATGTGTAATTGTTGTTGTGATGGTCTCAATGTGGTCATGGTGCTATTTTTAATGTTATCTACTCATGATTTTGCAAACAAGTGCAAGTGGACCTCATATGCAATCACCACCATCCTGAATTGCACACTAATGTCGAATTACAAGTCAATGTTGGACCCATGATGTTTCGCTGTTAATAGCATAGGCTTATATTTTGGACACATAAATTAACTTTGTCTATTTATCATCTAGTACTATTTTGGACCACTTTCAATTCAATCTACTGTTGTAATTTGACAAATGATGTTTATATTTAGGGGAAATTACATTAGCGTTCTTGTGTTTTGCCATAATCCGCGATTGCGTCCTTGTACTTTGAAAAGGTTGTGATTGCATCCCTGCTCTTAAATTTCGTCAGCCAGAACTCAGTCAGAACTTAGCCAGAACTAACAGGACAAAAGGGAATGCCTTAATAAACGTTGTCCTGTTAGTTCTGGCTGAGTTCTGTCTGACGGCGTTTAAGCCCGGTGATGCAATCACAACCTTTTCAAAGTACAGGGACGCAATCGCGAATTACAGCAAAATACAGGGACGCTAATGTAATTGCCCCTTATATTTATTTGGACCTTTATCTATTATTATTTTATTGGTATGTTTTTATGTTTGTTTTTTCAAGTTTAGAAATGTTTAAAATTGTGGACACTGGTAGGCAGTTAAGAAAGAAATGACATAACACTTGTATATTGACAAAGGGTGTTTACATTCCACAAACACAAAACACATGGACGAAATAATCTAATAATTTCATTCATTTGCCAATCGCATTACAACGACGTCTTTCACACAAAACGACATTACATATGTTACGTCACCAAAAGGACATTACAACATCGCCTAACTAAATTACAGGGGCTAAATAGTCAAATATTTAGACAAACTACATAACAACCTACTCTAAAAGAGACAGCTACCATCTTCTTCCTCCTTTTCATTGAAACACCCACAGCTGCTTCTTCTTCTATTTTGAACCAATAACAACCAAATTCAACAGGATTACACCCATAAAGCCACCCGTCCACTTTATGTTAGTCGCTGATTTTTCCACGAACATCAGCTTTATCGTGTTTTCCCTCATGATTTCAGCAAGCTCCAAGAACACCCGTTTAGCAAGTCTTCCGCCACAATGATAGGACTCTACTTCTTCTTCTTAAGGCCGAGCATGTATAGCCCATCCAAGAAAATTACCACACACACCCTTTTCACATGAATAATAATCTTCATTTACTTCTCTCCGTCACAGAAATCTTCACCCTAACTCTTTTATTGCAATGGCAAAGAACATTCTCAAATCTTGTGCTTCCATCGTCGGTTTCTTTGCCAATCTAGTTCGAATTCCTACTGTTACCCATAGTATGCAACAAGTCCCAATTTTGATATCTAAGGTTTGTTCGAACATGGAAAGACGGAGCAACTAAAGAAAGACGACCATATAGATAAGTCCAAGGACAAAACAATCATTCTGGCCACGTCGGATGGTGGGGCATATGCCACATCAGATATGCTGACATGGACTGTCAAATCCGTCTGACAACGTTTAACCCCAGGACATAATCACAGCATTTTGAAACTTTAGGGATGCAATCGCAGATTGTGAAAAAATACAGGGATGTTAATGTAATTCTTCCATATAAAAAATACAAATTTTATAATTAAGAGGTTAATAATTTGATTGGGAGCTTTTTTTAAAAAAAAAATCAAAGATTGTGATTTCAATTTATAGAGGGAATAAAAACATATGTTAAAAGATTAAATTGTCATTTAAACATACCAATAAGGATTCGAGAAATTCACATAAAACCAAACGCAGATCATCTTCAATTTGGATCTAATGTTCTGATATCCCATTTGCCAACATACATCAACACGAAATTGATTAAACTACACAATTAAAAGTGAAGAGAACAGAACCAAAACATTTCTCTTCTTTTCTCTTTCTTATTTACTTTCTCAACTGAAACATAAATGAGCCATTCAGCACGATAAATCGGAAGAACATAATGACCCTGTAATCATCCCTACGTTAATGGATTTGACAGAGTGCAAAATTCACTATCAGTGCGGCAAAACTGTTATATACAAAACCATTGAATCTATGTATTGTAAATATTGATTCGAAATAACTAGTTTGAGAATTGACACCAAGTAAATCTTCTTACTAGCTCCAGCAGAATATAAGTCACGAACTCGCATCCTGGTGCTGTTGCAGCGTAAACAGGAGTCGTCTCTGACATGTCAGCTCCCTTCTGTTTCTGTTTCAATTCCAAATGCTCAAGTGCCGCATATTTTTAAGCTGTTAAATTGCAGCAAGATATGTTACTAAAGATATGCCGCGTTTGTGCTAGCTTTAACGATCAAGCGTAGCTGCAATGGTATCTCTAGCTTCGTCACATAATACTTGAGGATCACTTCCTTCTATTGGCTTATGAATCACAACTTTAATACAGCTTGGATTCACAATTCCCTCCATCCCGGCAGGCATGATTTTCCCAGTTCCAATAAGAGTCATAGGTACTACTGGCACTCCAGTTTTAGCTGCAACACTGAATGCACCTTTCTGCAAAAGAAAAAAGTTATGTTACCGTATCATTACTCCAACTTTAATCTCAGGCTGTCAAGAGTCCATTATAATTGGGTTTTGCAAGACTAGCTATCCATTCATTTGACCAAGGAAAAAATTTTATAAACGATGCTTTTCTATAAGAAAATGAAAAGGCCGAGACAGGATGCAGCCAGTTCGCCCTTTTTCCCTATTTATTTCCTGTTTAATAGAAAACTTCAAGCATCTTAACTTCGCAGGGAAATGATAAAATTTCCACTTCACCTTGAAAGCACCTAATTTTCCATCCTTACTTCGTGTTCCCACAGGGAAGAAAAAGATGGACGCTCCCTTCTTGATTTGATCCATGCATCACCTAAGACATTCCTACTCATCCACATCCAATAAAATTTTCAACTTCGTTAGGTAATAATAAAAAAAACTTACAGTAGCCCAATTTATATATAGACAGAAGAAAAAGTAACAGCATCAGTAGAAAAGCTAACTGCCATACCAACTGGCTTCTACTGTCCATGCGCTTCAAAGGAATGACACCCAGCATAGACATAGCCCACCCGATAATAGGAATCAGAAATATCCCAGTTTTGCTAATAAACTTGAAGCTTCTACCAAGAGTGAGAAGAGTATATATGTCTAAAAAGCTCTGGTGGTTGGAGACATATACTGCAGGAGAATAATGTGGGGGTAGAAACTCCAATCCTTCAAACTCAATTTTGATAAATGGAGAAACAGTTAATGTTGCCCAAGTTTTTGCAATAAAGTAATGAGCTTTCCTTCGGTATCGATCTAACATGAGCACAAACGGATGTTGTACAAACATCACAACGATCAGACAAATAGCCACTACGGCAGTAACTGCATAAAAGCATGCTCCTCTGACTTTTGACGCCAATTTAATTTCTGCACTTTATATAAGTAATGAGGAAAACAATTAGCAAAAGATTCAATGTGACTAAAACAGAATAACTCGGAGGGGTATTTTGGTTCCAGAAACCTGATAGTGGATATGCAGAGCCTGAGATCTCAGTTCCAGCAAGTTCACATCTTACGATTGTTCGTTTTAACAATTTACTTTGTCTATGCCGTTTGTAATCAAAATGCAACTGTGTGAATTCATCTTGCAAAAAATCATGTGATGATACTCTACCATGCATCCTTGGAATGTGTGCAACGAAATTCAGAGCAGCTGCCAAAGAAAATAGAGAAAGCAAAAGTATTTAAGAGATCCAATCATGAAGGAGCAGCTGCCAGGATTTACAGGGTAGAAAGTTTAAAGACCTAACATCCATCCGTCATGGTATAATCTTATTTATCAAGATAGAACAGAAAGTCTAAAACTTTTATTATCCCAAATTATCCTAATAATTAAACAAAAAAGTTGAATCTCAGATGGAATATTATTCCATAACATCATAATAAATCATAGCACCAACCATGAGAAGAAACATAATGGTAAAATTCTTCCTACCGGTGATGCCTATGCAGTCAATATTAGAGCCAAAAAGAAAAATAGAGGAAGAAAAATGAAAAAGAGTATGCCAGACAAGATTGCAACAAACATCATTTCCAAATTCTATTTTCTCCACAAGCAAACATGTCAGTATGCAACATGGAAGATGGTTACACTTTATCTTTCCTAATTTTAGAAAAGCAAAAAAATTCAAAGACAAAAAAGCAAGCAGGGAAGTGAAACAACATGACAAATGCTTGTTAGATACAAAACACAGACACGAAAACAAGTGTCATATGCGTCAAAATAGATATACTTTAACAATTATACTCATATATTTGAAAAGGCACAATGCATACCACACATTTAACTGGATAGGAATAAAATCACTTACAAGTAAAACCTTTCAGTATCACCTGTTTATTGGGAACTCCTCCAATGTGCAGTCCCTTGTAAGCACATAACTGCATCAAAACAAATGCGGAAGCAAGCTTTTTAAGATAGGATAGCAGCAGTTTGCAGGAGGCTTTAAACACACACGGAGGCAGAGAGAGTGCGTTCTTTTCAAAACAAATTCTTTCATGCTTCAATCCAGAAATCAAATCACTAAGCCAAAAACTTAGATTCAAATACACAACAATAAACGAAAGTTGATCACATCTCGAATCTTATCCTAACAATTAAAAATCACAAATCGAGTTTTTGAGGCAACTGTTAAATTCACAATTCACATTCTCGCAATTTCTAAAAAAAAAGTACTTCAACGCGTATTCTCGATCTTTTTTCATGCCATTTCCAATTTCTTAATCCATAAAACGAGAAGTATCGCAACTTACTCCAATCTAATATAACAGAATTCATTCTAATATATGTAATCGAAGCGCTCATTTTAAACAACTTTCTATACAGAATGTATTGAGCAAATAAATAAAAAAATAAATTCTTGCTAGAAATTTTGAAAAAAAAAAGATAAAAACACGTTGAATTTCAACAGTTGCAGTGTCAAGCAATCAGTAGACTATTCCAGCCAGCTCCACACAAATGAAAAGGAAAATTAAGAGGAAGCAATTAAAGTTAGAGAATTACCAGAAACGACGACGTTGAAGGAGCAGAATAGGTCGATCTTCTACGACCTGAAAATGCTACAATTACCAACATAAATAAACCAAAAAAAGAACAACACGGAAGCTTATACATAAGATGGAAAGAGAAGTTACAGGGAAGAAGAGGACTGTAAATTGAAGAAGAAGCGACGTCCATTGCGACGGTTAAGGATTCACTGAGAGGCACAATGAGGTGATGAAGAATACGGATTTGGGATTCGATAGACAAAGAAAAGAGGAGTGGCGTCGATTGCGGAAATACCAAAACGATTGCCTATTTCGAGGTAATGATAATATTCCCTTTATCCTCGCGACGGTGTTGAAGGTGTTTTCTGTCG
This sequence comes from Flueggea neowawraea, assembly GCA_948243855.1. Classification (NCBI taxonomy): domain Eukaryota; kingdom Viridiplantae; phylum Streptophyta; class Magnoliopsida; order Malpighiales; family Phyllanthaceae; genus Flueggea; species Flueggea neowawraea. The sequence continues at coordinate 901 of CAODLS010129708.1, read as the reverse complement.
TCTTCTCCGATAGACAGAACCAGTTCTGATGATTTCATTTTATTTGTCAAAAAGTGCCGATTAGTCCCTAACTTATTGAACAATTAATTTGCTAGGTCGCATTTTCAAATTTGTTTCAAATAACTCCTCAGTATAGTTGCAATACACACAAAAGTCTCCGAAGTCAAAATTTATTTGATGCGGTAATCGGTATGTCAAATAAGTCAAATTTGAAATTAAAAAATTAATTGTTAAATTGTTCAACGAACATTATATTTTGTTCGTCCTAATTTTAATAGACACTTTTTTAATGTTTTGTGTTTATCAAAGTAAGATAAAGGGAGTAATAATACTTAATAATAATTTAAACAATGAAAAAATCAATTCATTAAAGCTTGATATAAAAAATGAATACCAATACTTAATAATAATTCATCATGAACTTATCGCAAAATTCACGAACAAACTCTCATTAAACTATTTTTTTAGTATACTTTTATACAAAGAGCGGAGGTTACCATTAACAATGCTCTATCGATATGTTTATCACTGAACCAACAATTTGTTAATATTCATGAAATTAATTTAAACATGACAAAGTTGAATTCAACTTGGTTCGTTAAGAAATGAATCAAGTTGTTTATTAGATAATTCAAACTAAAAAAAGATAGAGATCTCTCTTTTTTCTAAAAAAATAAAAATTAAAACAATTATTTGAAATAAAAAAGATTACAAAGTGTTTATTTGCGAGGATGGGTGTTGTCAAGAGTAGAAACACCAATAGTGACCTTGGCAACATCTAAAGCAGAGGCCTCAGGCTTCTTCTTGGAGTACAACACAAAGTAACCAATGGTGGCAACTATGGCTACACCTCCCACTGCCATTCTCATTGGACACATTGGCAATTTACTCCTCTGGTGTA